>VWYI01014711.1:0-12280 GCA_013399455.1 Anthoscopus minutus | reverse complement strand
GATTAGAGTGAAATGACACTGAATGGTTGGTGTTTGTAAATATATATATATATATATATATATGGTTTATTTTAGAACAATTTGGGTGCAATGGAAAGCAGGTCTGTAGTAATTTGGTTATTATCTATTGTAATATAGCAATATAAAAACATAACATGTAAGGAAATCTGTTCAGGAAAAGAAAGAGAAAGAAAGGATAAGAGTAGAAAGGTATAAAATCACCACCCATGAGTCCAGTGATGAGATCTGGTTGTTGCAATTGCTGTGTCTGTTGGTTGAAGTGATGGTTACAGTCTCGATCCATCAGGGATGGGTAAAGCCCAAGAAACACAAAGTCAGGTGGCATAATATATGCTCAGGCTCAGTGGGGAGTTACGCACAATGTTTTAATGCTGTGGATCACTGGAAATTTTGGGAGTCTTTGATGGTTTATGACACCTCCTAGGATATTACAACTGCCTCTTAGGTCAGCATAATTGAGTCAATTATGGGCCATCAGAAGGGATAAATACCTTCAGGCCTACATGTGAATGTCCGATGTAAATGTCCCAGTGCTTCTCTGGAAGGGAATTTTCACACCTGAGCCACTTGTGTAAGGACATTGGCATGATAAAAAGCACTATTCTACCTGGTAGAATCTATCTCTTATCAGCCTCTTCCCTTATCTTGTTCAACACCCAGTTTGCAGCCTGAGGTGGTAGGTGTGCACACCCTTTGCAATTAATTGGCTACTTTGCTCATCATCAGCAAAGCATCCTGCTGATTGTTTGAGCTATTAACTATTACCAGTCCACTCTCTCACATGGGAAAGCTGAAAATTCTTCTTGGACATTGTGGAAGAGTGTTAGCCTTCAATTTGTGTGTGCATTGATACAGGAAGTCCAGTGTATTGGTTTTGCATGGCCTGGTTTTGGTACTGGGAGGCGAGGGGGGCCACAGGGGTAGCTTTTGTAAGAAGCTGCTAGAAGCTTCTTTCATGTCCAGCAGAGCCAGTCCCTGGTCGCTTCAAAGATGAGTGTGTCACTGATCAAGACTGGGCCAATTGGAAATGGTGGTAACACCTCTGTGATAACAGATTTAGGAAGAAAGAAAAACAAAAAAATTGTGGTGCAGTTGCAATTTCAGCCAGAGAAGAGGGGGATGAGAACATGTGAGAAGAACAACTCGACAGATACTGAGGTCAGTGAAGAAGGAGGGGGAGGAGATGCTCCAGGCACCTGAGCTGTGATTCCTCTGCAGCCTGTGATGAAGAACATGGTGATGCAGGCTGTTCCCCTGCAGCCCATGGAGATCCACAGGGATGCAGAGGTCTACCTGCAACCCATGGAGGAGCCCCATGACAGAGCAGGTTGATGCCTGAGAGGAGGCTGTGACCCCAAGGGAGGCCCATGGAGACAGGGGCCTTGCTCCCATGCTGGAGCAGCCTGTCCTTGAAGGGCTGCACCTCGTGGAAGAATGACCCACACTGCAGCAGTTTGGGGAAGACTGTTGCTTATGAGATGGACTCACTGCAGTAGGTTGCAGAGAACTGTTGCTTGTGAGATGGACTCACATTGGAGAAGTTCGAGGACAATTGTCTCCCATGGGAGGGACCCCACAGTGCATCCAGGGAACAACTCCTCTCCCTCAGCAGCGGGAGAAGCCACGGGTGCTGAACTGACCATAACCTCCATTCCCTGTTTCCTTGCACTGCTGGAGTAGGAGGCAGAGCTGGAAGGAGGGAGGGGTGTGGGGAAGGTGTTTTTAAGGTTTTATTTTACTTCTCATTTCCCTGCTCTGATTTTGTTAGTGTAATAAACTCATTGCATATATCTTAAGTTGAGCCTATTTTGCCTGTGATGGTATTTGATGAGCGGACTCTCCTGGTCCTTATCTCAACCCATGAAGCCTTTGTTAAACTTTCTCTCCCCTGTCCAGCTGTGGAGAGGAGTGAGTGGCCTTGGTGGGTGCTTGGCATCTGACCAGCATTAACCCACTATTTCCTGGTTGGACTGTCTGGCTCACAGGACACACTGCTGACTCATTCAACTTGCCGTAAAACAGGATCTCCATGTCCCTTTCCACAGTGCTGGTCTCCAGCCTCTTGTTCCCCAGTTTATCTGTATATCCAGGGTTGCCTTGTCTCAGGTACAGAATCTGGCAGTTGTCTTTTTTAAACTTCATACAGTTGGTGATTGCCCAGGCAATGACTACAAGTGATATAAAATATGGGCATAGCAATAAGAGCTTATAGTCCTTTTTCTATGATTCTGCTGGCTTTATGAGATAACTTCTTTTCAGGTACTCCTTGTCCAAAAAGATAAATCACTGTATCCCGCTCCTTAGGTGTGTCAACTGCACCATTCAGCTTGGTGTCATCTGCCAATTTTCACAGGGTGCATTTGATCCCTTTGTCTATGTCATTATTGAAGATTTTAATTAACACTGGTCCCAACACAGATCCCTGGAGGAACACCAATTGTCACTGATGTCCATTGGGACTCTGAACCATTGACTATTATCTTCTGGATGTGACTGTCCAATCACTTTTTTATCCATCAAACAGTCCACCCATCAAATCCATCCCTCTCCAATTTAGCGAGAAAGATGTTGTCGCGGACTGTGTCAAAGGCTTTACAGAAGTCCAGATAAATTACATCTGCAGCCATTCCCTTGTCCACTGATGTAAACACTCCATTGTAGATGGCCACTAGGTTGGTCAGGCAGGACTTGTCCTTGGTGAAGCTGTACTGGCTGTCTTGAATCATCTCCATATCCTCCATGTGCCTTAGCACAGCTTCTAGGAGGATCTGTTCCAGGATCTTCCCAGGCACAGAGGTGAGGCTGACAGGGCGGTAGTTCCCAGGGTCCTCCTTTCTACCCTTTTTAAAGATGAGTGCAATATTTCCCTTTTCCTAGTCACCTGGGACTTCACCTGACTATCATGACTTTTCAAATATCATGGAGAGTAGCTTGGCAACTACATCAGCCAATTCTTTCTGGACTCTGGGATGCATCTTGCCTGATCCCATGTACTTTTGCACATTCAGGTTCCTCGGGTGGTCACAAACCTGATCTTTACTTACAGTGGGAGGGACTTTGCTCCCCCAGTCCCTTTCCTGATGTCTATCTACTTGAGAGGTATTGAAGACTGAGGCAAAAAAGTTTTTGAGTACCTCAGCTTCCTCCTCCTCATCTGTTGTTACCAGTTTTCCAGCACTGTTTATTGAGGGGAGTACACCTCCTTTGACCTTTCTTTTCTGGTTCACAGACCTGCAGAAGCCCTTCCTGTTATTCTTTGCATCCCTTGCTAGGTTCAGTTCCAGTTTTACCTTTGCCTTCCTCACCCCATCCCTAAAGAACTGAACTTCATCCCTATACTCTTCGCAGGATACCTATTCTAGTTTCCACTGCCTGTGCATTTACTTCTTTCCCTCTACTTTGACCAGCAGATCCCTACTCAGACATACCAGTCTCCTGTCTTCTTTGCCTGATTTCTTGATCCTGTGAATTGTTAGCTCTTGTGCTTTATGGAAGACTTCCTTAAAGATCTTCCAGATATGTTCCATTCCCTTGTCCCTAAGGGCAGTCTTCCAGGGGATCCTACTGACTATCTCCTTTAAGAGTTGGAAGTTTGCTTTCCTAAAGTTCAGGGGCCTAACTTTACTCCTTACCTGATCCATATCCCTCAGGACTGCAAACTCCACCAATGTGTGATCACTGCAGCCCAGGCTGCCTCCAATCTTGATGTCTCTGATTAACTCACTTGCATTGGTGACCAACAGATCCCGTAACACATCCCCTCTGGTAGGGCTATCTATTACCTGGCTCAAGAAGTTGTCATCCATGCATTCCAGGAGTCTCCTGGATTGCCTACAGCTTGCCGTGCTGCTTTCCCAGCAGATGTTGGGGTGGTTGAAGTCTCCCAGCAGGATGAGAGCTTGCAAGTGCAATGTGTCCTGTAGCTGGAGCAAGGCTTTGTCAATAGGCTCCCCTTGATCAGGTGGCCTGTAGTAGACACCAACCACGAGGTTCCCTCTGTTGCCTTGATCTCTGGTCCTTACCCACAGGCTTTTGACCTGCTCATGGCTGTTCTTCAGAGACAGCTCTTCACTGTTGGTGATAATATCAAATGCAAAGAAAAATCTAAATGTAAGAAATAATCCAAATATAAAAAAATCAAAATGTCAATATCAAGATGGCAGCAATGAGAGAACACACTGATGCAGTGTTATAGCTTTGAGCTGTGCTCTAGGTGTTGTTTTTCTCTTCTTGTCTGTCTCTTTCCCATACAAGCTCCCTTTTATTTTAGTGTTTTTACAGATAAACAACTGCCTTCTGATTGGTCCTCAGGGTGTCTGCTAATTTTGTAACAAACACAAAGTGTCTCAAGCATTCCATGCATGTGATTGTTTTCAATCACAGTAAGTTACATACTCATATAGTGGTCTTCCACTGAGGTAATTTTTTCACAGCATGCTCAGCAAACGCACAAATTAGCAGAGCCTTTAGGGTTAATATTCTGTTGTTCTAATCTTGGTTAGGATCCCAGGTGTCTAGCACTCTTCCCACACGTCACAATACACCTCTTGATGCAGAGAACACCCCCTCTGTCTCTTCTGAACAGCCTGTAGCCATTGATAGTCGCATTCCAGTCATGGGATTTATCTCACCAAGTTTCAGTAATGACAACAAGGTAATAACATTCTAGCAGCACAGTGGCTTCAAACTCCTGTTTGTTACCCATGCTGCATGCATTGGTGTAAAGGCACCTCAGCTGGGCTGTTGGCCATGTATCCTTCCTAGAAGAACATCCCTTAATTCCTTTGAGATATTTCCCTGGTGTTTCCCTGTTGGCTTCTGTTACTTCAGGAGTCCCTGGCTCATCTCCATAAGACTGCAAGTGTGTTCCAGTGTGGCCAGCACATTTCAGAGTCACCGCCAGAGGACCCTCACTTGCACTCTATCCCTCTAACCTTGCCCTTTCATCCCACAGCTTCACAGGTACGAGCCTGATGTAGTCCCCTTTCCCCCTCACATCTAGTTTAAAGCCCTGTCGATGAGCCCCAGTAGTTCCTGAGCAAAGGTTCTCCTCCTTTGCTGAGAAAGGTGAATTCTGTCTGATGCCAGCATGCCCTGTGCTGCATAGGCCATTCCATTGTCAAAACCCCCCAAATTATAGTGGTGACACCAGCTGCACAGCCACATATTAATAGACTGGACCTGTCTGTTTCTTCCAGTGTTGCTGCCTTCAACTGGAAGTATAGAGAATATAACTTGTACCCCAGAATACTGGGATATATCTGGAAGTACGTATATATGTATCTTTGCAGCATAAGCAGCCAGTCAAATCACAGTACACTCTGACTCCTATCTGTAGTGTTGAAGTCAATGACCAAAAAATGCAGATGGGGGAAAAATCTGATTGGTTAGATTGCCCAACAGGAGTTGGCATGTTTCTACTTTAAAGATTTATGTACATAAAGAGAGAAGACATAGGATAATTTAATTTGAATAATTGATTAATTAAATAATTGAATAATTGGGCTTTGTGGTTGGTTGGGGGTGGGAAGACTTTTTTGTGGGATGGTGGGGGTTTTGTTTGCTTTTTTTCTTCTCCCCAAAAAAAACAGTTTCTCCTCTAGCCTAGAAGGACCTGCAGTTGGAATTACTCTCTGTATGCTCTTCTAAGATAGCTGAGTCATATTTATCAAGTCTTTTGACATATCAGCTAAAAAGAGGTAACAGAGCAGAGAAGGAAAGACATTTTGAACCTCAGTATATTTGAGTAACTTAAATCCCTGATTGTTGATATATTGTCTTGGTTTTACAATAGGATGAATTTGTACTTCGTGTTGTTTTAATAGGTGATGCGGATGACACTGTCAACATTGAATTGGCGACGACGGGAAATGGTGAGGTGGTTGGTAACATGTGCAACAGAAATAGGTATGTTCTGAGATGCTTCTCAAGGGCTCCTGCCTTTTTGTCAGCTAATCTTAGAGGACTTGATCTTGTTTGTCAACACTCAGGCTCTGCAAATATCTCCCACCTTCTGCTCCTCTTTAAAATCCCTTTTTTAGAAGACAATAATTATGTCAGTGATGAGTGGGTTTTTTGAGCGTGTAATAGAATAGGCACAGGCCAAGTGAGACAATACTTGATTAATGCAATGTAACTTCTTTCCCCTTCAAGGTAGGGACATCCATAATCCAGATTTCCCCTTCTTCCCTCCATGTTGGGTTTGGGTTTGAGGCTGCAGCAGAGAAAAGGGTAGTGGTTATGAGATGTTATTCTATGCTACAACTTTGCTTGCTCTGAAGGGTGAGGCTCCAAAAGACAAGTGAGAGCACTGTCTTGTCAGCTGTGGGGAAGATGAACCAGAAAACAGGTGAATGAAGCGATAGACTGTCTGTGCGACAGACAAGATCTCATGAAGGAATTCTCATTGTTTGTTGTTTGCTTTCTTGGTTTCATTTTTTAAAGCCCCTTCATAAATACAAGCTTAGAGTGTAATGCTTCTTTATTACCTGGCTATGGTATTGTGCAGGCCTCTCATCTGCCCTGGAAAGCAAACCAAACACTAATGCAACCCAAGCCTTTCTACGATATTGCTCAAAGTATTTCCCTAATAAAAATCTTTATGTTCAAGTGCATATCAATTTGATACAAGATGTATCTGAAAAGCCTGTTGAGAGAAGGTAGAGGTTAGGATTTTTTATTTTCTTTTAAAATTGTGCTTAGTATTAAATGTCATGGTGTTATATTAAATGAGACATTTGGCATGCTTTCATATTCTTTTGTGCATGCGCTGTACCGTGAGATGCACATTAAGAAATTAAAATTGCCTTTTAAGTGTTTCATATGAGGGCTGCTTTTGAGTGATATGATAATACCAAATGAGATAGAACTTGTTATCCAAATTGTCTTAGATAACAAGTAAAACAGCTCAGTTGTCTCACTGGGATATAAAAGCTTATCTTGCAGGTTTTTTTGTTATCTACATTTCAGTGATTGCTACAGAGTGTACACAGCCTTTGGTTTAATGTTCTTTTGCAGACATGTTATCTGGTTAGTTTTTGCTGAAGCTGGTCTTCTTCAGTGTACTGGCAACCTCTTAGAACTTTGAAATAATCTTTTGCTGAACATCTATATCTGCTAAGTTTTGTCAGTTGTGCCTAATCCTTTCTTTCTCTCCCCAGGTGTTTATGCATTGGATGGTATAATGCAAAACTGGTTTACACTTTTCACTCCAACAGAAGCCACTAGTATTGTTGCTACAACAGTGATGTCCAACAGCACCATTGTCCGTCTACATCTGGACTGTCATCAGCAGGAGAAGCTGGCCAGCAGTGCTAGAACACTTGCTCTACAGTGTGCCATGAAGGATCCTCAAAACTGTGCCCTCTCTGCACTGACTCTGTGTGAAAAGGATCACATAGCTTTTGAGACCGCTTACCAAATTGTTCTAGATGCTGCTACAACCAGCATGAGCTACTCACAGCTTTTTACTATAGCACGATACATGGAGCACCGTGGTTACTCTATGCGGGCCTATAAGTTGGCCACTTTGGCCATAACACATCTCAGCCTGAGTTACAATCAGGACACACACCCTGCTATTAATGATGTTCTCTGGGCATGTGCGCTCAGCCACTCTCTTGGGAAAAATGAGCTAGCAGCTGTAATACCTCTGGTGGTCAAAAGTGTCAAGTGTGCAACAGTACTGTCAGATATTTTACGCAGGTGTACTTTGACCACTCCTGGCATGATGGGACTCCATGGAAGGAGGAATTCTGGTAAACTCATGTCACTGGAAAAAGCCCCTTTAAGACAACTCTTGGATGCCACAATTGGAGCTTACATTAATACAACTCATTCACGTCTCACTCACATCAGCCCACGACACTATAGTGAATTTATAGAGTTCCTCAGCAAGGCCCGAGAGACCTTCTTAATGGCTCATGATGGACACATACAGTTTACACAGTTTATTGATAACCTAAAACAAATCTACAAAGGCAAAAAGAAACTGATGATGTTGGTTCGTGAGCGGTTTGGTTGATGAAAATGAGTGAAGGGAGGAGGTGATTTGTTTTTACTTGAGCCTACCTTTGTATCCTTTTGAACTTAAAGAAACAAAGTCACACCGGTATTATATGTGTATAGTTATACTGAGTTTGAAAACTAAACTGTCATGTTGTGAAAGTTTGTGTGTTTAAATTTTTTCCTTTTTTCTGTTTTGTGTGAGAGAGAAGTTAAAAAAAGGTTTGGTTTACACTGAGTATATGTTGTCAAGTGGCAAAAGCCCACATCACTCTCCTGTTCTTTCTGTATATGTTCATAGCCTCAAAAACAAAACATTGCAATGGCTTTAAAAAATCAAACAAAACACCTCCATCCTGTGATAAGTACCTCAAATGGATTCAGCTTTACTCCTTTGTAACTCATTATATTTTAACATATTTAAACAAACCAACAAATGAAATACTATTAGTTAAAAGGCTGACCATGTGGCTTTGCAGTGTTGTTCATCCAAAAGCATGGCACACAATGCTTGTGCATGTGGAAACTTAGCAACTGTCAACATACATTCTCAGGGATTTATTAAAATAAATTTTTTAAAGTATGAGAGCATTTATTGTACTGTATATATATTATAGTATATGTCTGAATATTGAAAAAATCTAACATTAATTTATAAAAAAATCAAATCTATGTAATGCAAAATACTTGAAGCTGCAGTAGCTTGGTTTTAAAGAAAAACTGTCTGAAGGACTAAAGTGCGCCTTGCTTTAGGGTTGGCTCAGATGGTGAACTATATGCTGGGCATCTATTCAGAGCCATCTTTTAGATTGCATGGTTGGAATGATACCTACTGGGGAAGTTTTATATATATATATGTGTGTGTGTGTGTGCATATATATGTATGTATATATATGTATGCATGTATATATATGTATACACACATAAACACATGCTTGTAACAGGCACTATAGTAAGGAGGGACAACAAAAAATACACAGCCAGAGCAGCAAGCCTTAGCATTAAGAATACAGTATGCCAGAACTGGGGTTTGTACCTCATAGCCTAGGAAACTTAAAGAAATATCATTTTTTGACACAAAATGCAAAATGATTGATGTGATACATTACGCCTTTGCAATGAGCTAATAATAAGCTAACCTTTGTGCACAAATATATATATTATATATATTCTGCATAGGAATTTTGACTTTGTGCAGGACAGAAAGTTGTGTAGGTATGACTGTTCTACTTTTCTGTTCATTTTTCTAATACATTTTATTTTCTCTAGAATTACTCAAACAAAAGCAGCCCTTCTATCTTGCCTTGTCTTAATGCTTTAAATTAACCAAACTGGAGATCTAACTACTAAACCGTTCATTATATTATTAAATAACAACTTTGATTACAGTATCGTGTCTTTGCTTTAGCTGATGGTTCTGTATCCTTGTGCTTTTTAAAATAGTTTTTGTTTTGGTGCAAAAGTGTCCAGTGTCTCTTGTTCCCTTCATTAGAGAACATGCTAGAGGTATGTTTGTAGGTATTTTTGTTTAGAAAAACTATTTCATGCTCTCCATTTTATTTATTATAATAGGTAAAAAGGTTGTACTTCATTACCCATGTAAACATGCTCATGAAGTTGAAATGAAGATTTGATACAATGATATCAATTTATTTATGTAACTAAATCACTGTTTTATAAACTTGTTACTGATGACAATTTTTTTTGTTTTGATTAAATTTAGTTTTTTGAACGTTAATTCTGCCTCCTTTATGGTGTCTGTTGCTGGAGTTAAATTATGTATAGATAGTTCATAGATCTTAAATCCCAGCTTGCAACTTTGGTGCATTATGGTGATAAGCAATATGACCAAGAAAGAAATTTTTTGTTCCTCAGAAATCTGCTGAGGAACAGTAGTGTTCACAATTACAACAGCTCCTTTGCTCATGGAGGAAGACTTGGTGTGTGAGAGGGATCAATTGCTGCCTGCAATTGAAGATGTATGGTCTATACAACAAACCATAGGCCTTGACATATTGCCCTGGTAGGATGGAAGAGTGTATGGGAGCATGTTTCCACTCAGTGGATTATTTGGGTGATCATGAAAGTTGAGATGTGCTGCAGATATATACCAGGACAATTCTTGCTGTTCTTTCGATTTTATAAAGCATTTTGTATATTCTGAACTGTGCAATTCACTCCACCCAGCACGGAGTTCTTGCTCACCAACTAACAGACAACATTTCTTCATTTTTGGAGTCTTTGCTCTGTAAGATGTAAGTTGTCCAGCCCTAAGTGAATCATGCAATACAGAATGGTTGAAAATTGAAAAGGAGTGTTCTGCTTTTCCAAGATCTTTATCATCTTAGGTATGTTATATGATATCATATTTGACTACATGATCTGAACACCTTCACTTTCTTTTTTTTAGTATCTTCAGCTGAAAACAGAATTAGCATGCAGCAAGCAACTATCAGACATGTCAATGTACCTATAAATTCTGACAGTGAGACTTGTGTCACTGGAAGATTAATGAGGAAAAGACCTGAATCTTTGTACAATTTGTCGTGTAAATATATGAGTCTTTACCAAGCCTTACTAACAGCTGAGTTGACCTAGTATACTAACATTCTGTAGCTTCTGTAACTTCTACGCCTTCCAAGTATTGGATTCGCATGACATATTTGCTTCATTACTTTGTCTTAGAATAATTTTCTGCTACAGACAATAAGGATTGAAAAGAATACTCCATTCTGTAAAAGGATTTGTGTGGGTGTTGGGGATTTTTTGCCTCTTACAAATAATTCAGTATTATGGATATTGTGGAATATATAGATTGCAAAACTGAAGCCTATTTGAAGACAAAGGCTTTACAATGAAATGTGATCTTGATGGTTGCCACCTGCTTTTGACAAGCACAATGGCTTATTCTTCTTTCAGAACTGATCAAAATTTATTTGACTTGTTTTCATGACTGATTGAAATCTCGTTATATCCTCAGTGATGCTGAGCAGTGCAGTTCACACGATGTTAAAAACTCTCATGGACCAACAGATGATTATCCCGTGCTTCTAACAACCATATCTAGATATGTACTGCTCTTGTTTTGTGGAGATAGGAAGAGCCCAGGAAACACATTTCATGAAAAAAGGTCTGAGAACTCTTTTAGCAAAAATTGATCAAATATTTCTAAAACTGCAGATTTGAATTAATGTTGAAGCATAAGGAAGCCTAGTCAAAATGTCTCAAATACCTTATCTTCTTTTCAGAGCCCTATATCTGAGATACTCAGCTGAACACCTCTGCTATCATTGCAAAATGTTATAGTGCTTTTCAACACTCCTTTAAATGAAAACTTTTTCAAAATCCAAGATTGTTGTTCAGTAGTGAAGGGAACTGAGCATGATTCTTCCATATCATAGGCTGCTATTGAATCTTCATTCTTTTGGTGAGCTGAGTGAAATCCTAAAAGATATTATATTACTTCTGTATTATGAGACTGCCCAAGAGACTGACTTGTACTCATAGGTTCATCTTCAGATTCCTTTATATTCTATTAATTCTGCCAGAACAGAAACCAGCAGAGATTTTTCTTGCTCAAATTATATTATCTTTGTTTAGCTTTTTGGTGTTTCAACACTTACTTAATTTCCATATCAGTTTCTCCCATTAGAGAAAACTGTAAAACTTTTCAACATGAGAAAGGCATATATGGGAGACTGCTGCATCCCAGGAGCTGGTAGGGGATGCAGTTAGTGGAGGGCCCTGGGATGTGACCCCTGTTTAAGGAATAATTCTTTCAGAGTCCCTTGTTGTTTTATGTACCCCAGTTACATCATCCAAGTTATGTTATCCCTTGTCCCCATCCCAGAATTATGTCATACCTATTCTCCACCCCAGTTTCAGAATGTTCCTTGTTCCTGTCTTCCCTACTAGTCCTTTCCTCTGTCACACTGCCCCTGTGCCCTCAACTCATTAGTCCCTAGACTTGATGCTCCGCCTTTCCTTGGTAGGGAAAAACCCAGGTCCCTCCTTTGTTCATTGTTCTTTGTCCCCGGTTCTCTTTCCTGTGAGAGCAATAAACCCCATGAGAATACCATACAAAGAACCTCTCTTGTGNGTCCCTCCTTTGTCCTTTGTTCTTTGTCCCTGGTTTCCTTTCCTGTGAGAGCAATAAACTCCACGGGAAATGCCACACACAGAACCCATCTCGTGTTATTCATCGACCAGCAAATACCAACATGGAGCATGTGGTGGGTTTAGAGCTAGCTAAACT
>VWYI01014704.1:19660-37736 GCA_013399455.1 Anthoscopus minutus | reverse complement strand
ATAACTGTCTCAAAAACCGGGACAAAGTGTAAGACCAATTTATATACCTACCCAGAAAGATTATGAAAATATTTTTCCCGGATAAAATTTCTAGAATAGTAATGGTTTTCTCCAGATTCAAGTTTATCTAAAAATCTTAAAATCCTGCCTATGATGAGATTAGCAGATGAATGCTACATGGGCAGTGTAAGCAGCTGAAACCAGTTTAAACCTGCTGCCGCTGGATAGCAGTCAGCTGTATAAGTTAATATTGGTAAGCCAAAACAGCTGTGAGATTTCTGCATCTGCTTTTAATCTGTTTTACAGCAAACACAGGAAAAAATTTAGGATTGCTGTAGTAAGTATAGCAGTATTGATTAGAAGAGTCACGTTAGCAGCTCTAGGAATGTATTTTACAATGACATTCTTCTCCCCATGAAATTCCTTGAATCACAGATGGAGTAGCTTTTTTTGACTTACAATTATTTTAAAATGTATTTCAAAATAAGATGAGTGGGTTAGCTGACAACCTGAGATAGTGTTGCAAACTCTGAATCTCCAAGTACATTTTAACAAAGGAGGAGTATCTCCACCACTTAGAGACTGGGAAAATACACAAAAGCATTTGAGAATCTTAATCTGAAAACAGATTCTTCATCCAGTTACCTTTCAGGGCAGTGTTTCTTCAGTCACTTATGAAATCTAGTATCTGTTCTACAGACACTTCTTGGACTACAGAAGCGTTTACTCTTCAAAGGAGGATTTTAGAAATCCTTTTTTAAAAGCTATATAAAAGTCTATCAGTAGACAGACTAATAGTTTTAGTATATACTTTTAATACTCACATGTGTGACTATGTATGTGTAGGAAAATTAAAGGGAAATGTAAAAACTCTGCTTTCCCTCTCCACACGCCCTCTTCTCTTGAGTATCTGCTAGGAGATCTGCTACTTGCTATTTTTCTGGCAGGGCATGCAGTTGGAACTGTTTGGATAAAAAAGCATCTTTCTTCTTTGCTGTGTGGTTATCCTGCTGGGAATCACAGTATGTAATTCTATGTAAGGGGAAGATGTTTTTAAACCTCAAAAAACCATGTCTGAACAAGGTTATTTAAAGGTGTTGGATAGAAAATTCTGGAATTCACTTAGATTAATTTCTTCTTTCTGGTCACATTTTGTAGAAACAGAGCAAGAAGGATTTTTTGTAGCATAAGAACATAATAAAATCTTTATAACTGTGAGTTTTGAAAACTGGAGTATAACTTGGTGCAGATAAACATTAAAGATTTACTTCCAACTATTTTTGAAAGTGGCATGAAATAGGCACTATTACAAAACAAAGTGAGTTTGGTAAGTAGTAACACTAAAAAACATCCTTTATGTCTTCAAATGTCTTAAAATTTAAGGACATAATGATTCAATTTATAATAGTAACTACATTGTCAATTAAATAACAACACACATTGTTTACTGCAGGGTCAGGAAATCACCCAGTGAATTTTCATAAAATTAAAAGGCAGCAGAAAAAAATTTGTTTAGATGTTTTATCTTTTTGGAGGTTTTCAGCTTGGTTTCTAACCCTTGCATGCATCAGCTCCAACTTCATCAGTCATTGCTCATGTCAGTTAGCAAATGAGACAATTATTTCATTTTTCCAGGACTTAGTATCATGCCAGCTAACCAGCTGTTACTATCTATTTCAATATTTATTAGTAAACTTCAGTTTCTTTGTAATGAAGCCATAGCTTTCAGCTGAAGTAGTTTTTGGCAGAAACATTCTCAGCAAAAATACCTTCTCCATATTCAAAACCAGTTGTTAATTATTCTATTGTAAGCGGAAGTTCTTGCAGATGAAAATACATCAAATATGCTAAAACATGGATGTTAAGAGCCCTGGCACAATACTTATAAATTCTGTATTTTGCCAGTGCATACTTATAATTCAGTAGAAAGCTTGTAATCATTTTTTGGGGTTTTTTTGGATTTGTTTTTTTCTCCAAAGTTTCCTTTATAAATTACCAACATTAGCAGTTGAATGAGAATTTCTCTGTAGAGCATCTGGTTCATCTGCTACCACTTTGTCTATTAAAAGTCCATGAAAGGTTTGTCCCAATAAGTATTTCCACATCTGGCAAACAAGAGAGAATATTTTGCCACAATTTTTTTTATTACTTTCAACAATACTGAAGCATAAATATTTCAGCCATTTGCAGCATCCAGCCATGCCTCATGAAATGAATGCAGCACTGAGTCACACTCGCCCTTGTGTTATGCAGCTTCAAAAATAGATGCTGCAGACCACTGTGATAAGAAATTTAATTCCTGGTGCTCTAATATTTGGGCTATGCAGAAAAGCTTTTTTACTTCAGCAACATTACTCTTCATGACGAACTTTTCTTGGCCATCTCAGGAACCTTACCAGCCTAGTCATATGTATTCTTGCACTTTCTTAAGTGTACCTCTAAAGCTTTTGATATCGATCTAAATTTGAGGGACTAGAAGTGCCCTGACTAAAGTATTACAAGCTATATGTTAACTGAATCTTTCACAACTTAGCAATGTTTATCCACACTTAGAAATTACTTTTGATAGCCACAACATCCTGTGCACAGTACTTCTGATGTAATTTAAAACACTGGATTTAGTGCTCATTTCATGTTTTCCTTTAAGCCAAACAGCTGTGACTTTTTCCAAACTTAATGCTTATCCTTAATACAAAGAAATAGTTCATATAGTTCAAATTGCAGAGCTGAAACATAAGTTACATTCTCAAAGGAATATGAGAATTCAGGAAAAGCAAACAGGGCAGCAAAGAGCTAAAATCAGGGAGTGCCACAGAGAAGAGGGTCTGAAGTGCAAGGAAGAGTGATGCTGTCAGTATTTGAAATGAGACTTTCAGAAAGCTGTAGAAGAGACTGGATGCTCCCAGGAACTTTCCAAAAAACCTGAGGGACCTACTGCCAGGTATGGGGCACAGGGGCCACTGGGCTGTGGGCCTGTGGCTCTGGCAGCTTGTAGCAATTGTGGCCAGCAGCTCTTGACGCGGGGTGCCTGGATCTTTTGTTGCAGCTTCCCCTGTTTGGAGAGTGTGATGCACCCACCCTTCAGCTGGTGCTAGGAGGAGGCTTGTTGGATTGGAGTACCTAGGGACCTTTTGTGGTTTTGGACCTGTGCTGCTGTTGGAGAGCTGTGCTGCTAAGCAGAGGAATTTTGGAAGTCAGCAACCTGTGCAGCCTGGGGAAGAGATGGGACCTCCTCAAATCTTACACCTTCAAGAGCCTTGGGCAGTCTGTCACTAGCAGAACCACAGGTGGAATACCAGTGGAAGGCAATAGCTGGAAACTGGTGGCTTCCAACACTGCATGTAAGGCTCCTACTTGTAGTGTGGTTTTAATGGTGTAGCAGAGCTCCAGTTTCAAGGCAGTCTCATGGATGTTGCAATAGAATCTTCTGTAGCCATTCCAAAATTGAATCCATGGCAGAAGGGATACCATACCAAAAAATACACTATCTGAAAAAGTGCCTTCAGCCAGAAAACCAGAAGTCAAACCCACAATTCTTAAGATGCTTGATGAAAAAGTAAACTTTTGAGTTATGAAATAATGTCCAAGTACAGAGCAGACATAGAAAACCTAAATAACAGGGGCCCCAATACTCCAAGGTCATCAGGGCCATAACCTGTTAATAGTGAGAATCAGTTTTCTATAAGACATAGCGATAGTGGTATATCAGATCCACATACACAGGGGAAAAAAAGACAAAAAAATTGTTACTACTTTATTCTGTGATTACCAAGAAAACTGGATGTAAAGCCAAATTTAGTTCTTTTGTGAAATTCTGTGCCTAGCTGTTCAATTTCTTTACCACATGACCCTTCAAGTACTTTCAGCATACTCCTATTTTAACTCTACTCATTGGCATCTCTCTCTGCCTATCAAAACTACTAATCTTGCAACTAAAGTCCTCTCTTTGTGACAGAACCCACTCACTGTCCTATCTGATTTCATTGCAAGACTGGGATGCACTGGGTCCGGCTGAGATTAAGTTAATTTTCCTTACAGCAGCCCTCAGAATGCTGTGCTTTGCACCAAAAGCTACAGAGGTGTTGATAACACATCAGTGTCTGGCTTCTACTGTACATCACTGGCACAGCACCAGTGCCATCTTCCCAGCATTCTGCCTCACCATCAGCATGCTGGGGGTGAGCAAGATCTTGGAAGGGACACAAATAGGCCAGCTGACCCAAACAGACCAAAGGGTGGTCTGTTTCCCACATATAATGGCAGCTCAGATAGAAAATCTAAGAGGATGAAGGTGGGGCACTTGCTTTTTGCAGTGTTTGCCTTCCGGTGCAACAACTACCCATGCTGAGGCCCTGCTTCTGGGAAGTAGCTGGACATCACTTGCTGATAAGAAGTAGATAAAATTATTTACTTTCTCTTTGCTTGTATGTGTGTAAACTTTCTGTTTTGCTGTAGTAAACTACTACCTTATTTAAACCTGCAAGTTGTTTTCTATCTTACTTTCTCTCCTGTGCAGCTGGGGAAACAGGAGTGATAGAGCAGCTTGGTGAGCATCAAGGCAAGGCCAACCCACCACATGGAGTTATTCACAAAAACATTTCTCTGTTGTGAACATCCCAGACTTGCAATGAAATCACTTAGAACAGACTCATGGGCACTGAGAAAGCACAGAGGCAGAAACATAAATAAAACTTTACTTATGTATATTAATTGAGTACTGAGGTTTACAGAAACTGTAGATGAATAAAATAGTGTTATGGAGAATTTTCTAAAACTTAAATAAGTCAATTTCACACAGCTTTAAAGAGCATTAGTTTATTCTCTATTCTCCATGTGTTACCTCAGAAACAGTCTTATTATATACAAAAATTTGGAATGTTGAATAAATGCTGATCAATAGAAACATTACATAGCTGTTGACAAGGGAATATTTCTAAACAAAACCAAAATAGTAATGAATGTTTGATTCTATGTGTTGCTTATTGCTATGTTTGTGTTCATAGAATGCTTTCAAGTATATACACTTGTTTATAACTCATCCAAAAAAGAAACTAAAAAAATATTTACATAATAAATACGTGGGAGACTCCATCTTTTCATTACATCAGTTGAACTGATTCTTTAATGAACTATTACGAATAGAAAGAATTAACACAGTTTGCATCAATTCACTGCCATGCTGAGTAACTCAGGCTGCTGATGGATTTTATTCTATTCAAAATGTAGTTTACAATGCATTCAAAATGAAAAGTGCTGATATTGTCTCTCCTCCTTTGAATCCTGGCTGGACTAGTTCAGGAGACATCTTCCTCCCACTTACCACAAAATCATTTAGTCTGACATGTTTACCTTCACACACTGACACTGACAAAACAAACACATTTCAATTCACTGAAAACTCAAACATTTAGTGAGTAAAATCAGCATAATCCATGTTTTATTAGACAATTAATTTGCTAACTGACGGAAGACAAGCTTTGGCCAAGTATTTCCACAAGAAGTACTAATCTTCTTGCTATAAATCTCTACTTATATAGTTCTACCAGCCGAACAGTTTTTGGTAGAATTTTTCTGTAATACATAAATCTGAAAATTAAGTGACACAACAACATTTAAAACTTCTGTTACCATTAAAGCAAAATACAATACAGTATAATTTCTCAGTGATATATTTAAATGTACTGCAAAATGTATACAAAGTCAGTCCAAGATCAGTAAAGAATCAGTTCTGCTTTTTGGACTTTTCCCTTCTCAAAGATACAGGTTTTATAGAAGACCAAGGTCATTTAGGACTTGTCTGTATGTATCCCCATTAAAAGGCAGTGTGTGATAAAAATAACATGATTAAAAGTAATGAACATGTGATGTGAACACTTTGCATTTTCAATAAAAAAATAGAAACTAAACAACAACTAAACACTGAAGCCTGCCATTATATAGCTATGTTTCTCATTCTTTAAGATTAACAGCACACAGAAAATAAGTGAATTTTATCAAAATACAGCACATTTCTGCTAATATATCCAAAAAATCATTTTCTATGTAAATATTACTAAAAATCAACTAAAAAGAATTAAAATATACAAAGAGTTGTTAAAGGGTTTCAATTAAAATTATTAGAACTATACACAGTACAATAAGCAATAGTTAATATCTTTGAAAGAAGTGCAATAATATTGGAGTTCACTTATTAAAAAAGTACTGCCTGTTTATTACTGCTAGCTACGTATAATTCCTTTATCTTCCAGCTCATTGTTCCAAAACTGAAGGAAGCTGGTGTTTTTGCTAGCTTTATTAAAAGCATTTACTTTTTGGGTTGAAAAAAGCGCTTATACGTGTCTCAAACTACCAACTTGTATGTAATTAAAAATGAACTGCAATAATTGAATATTGCTCCAATGGCAGGCTAATTATTAGCCCTGATTAAAAACAGTTATCGGTCTTCTATGGCACTTTTCCCTGGTCCATAACAACCGTGTATGAATTATCACTGCAGACTATGCAGTCTCTATTCAATTACAAAGGAGAAAGATAATGTTTCTGGTAAACAAAATTAATAGAAGCATAATTGAACCTTTCATACAGTAATAAGGAACAAAGGCAGCCTGTGGTAAATCACTATTACATTAATGTAATTAGAAACCCTTTAATGACTCTGAAGTGTCTAGTTCACATTTAATGTTACCTGTAGGAACAGCCCTTTAAGAAACCTCATTATGAGCTGGTGGGTTTTAAGTACACCCTCCCTTTGCTCTCCATCACTGCTCAAAGTTTCACAAACTTGCTTTGGTTACCTAGCTCCATGCGTATGGTTTCCTTTTTGATTAACAAGGCAATGCAAAGGCCAAACAAAATCAAGATGTCTTTCATAACCTTTCCTGCATCACTTGTGTATGTTTAAATATATATTACAGGCAACAATCTTAAAAACTGGCCATTTCAGTTTCATTTTTTAAATCTGTCAGCTTAAAATGGAGTCTTTTTTATAAAGATAAAATTATCACCATTTCCACAAATTGGGGATTTCCATAGCAGAGAAAAATCTCTGGGCACAATTCCACAGTACAGTTGAAAAAATTATGTATGAAAGAAAACAACTAAACATGAATCACATGTGGTGAATGAATATTCAATGACTACATTAAGACCAAATCCTGTATAATATCACAAATTTGTAGTTACAGTCTTCCTAAAAAAACACCGTAAGCTTTTATTGCATTTTCTATTGGTAGACGTACACTCCAGAACGAAACACTTTTCTTCTCTCCTGATTCCAGATTTAAATAGCAGATAATTGTTTCACCTGACCTTTATTCTGTCTAACCAGCACCACCTTCCATCTACCCATTCATCTATACAATGTGCACATAGCAAAGCCAACACTTCATATCCCCGTTCGTATCTACAGAAGTGGTTCAGCGTAACTCATTAATAATATCTGGTGAATAAAAATAAAGGCAATAAACAGCTACAGGACAGACAGCCCTGCCATCTGTCCATTGGCTACAACTGAGGCTTCACAAAGCCTTGCACAAAGTTTAGTAATGTGTATGAATTATCCAAAAATAAACCTACCATCTGTACAAAAAAACAACACAGGTTTGTTCTTGGAGGAGTGATCCTTAGATTGCTATAATGCTTAAAAACAAGTTTATTCACCATACGCATTTCCAAAATTATTTCCTGTATGTTCTCTACAGTGGTTTTTCCCCCTTTAACTACAAGTTCAATATTTCCTGTACAAATTTTGATCATAATTCTTTTTGAGTTCTTTTAATGTATAAAAATATGCAAAATATTCAGTTTCCCCATAGTCCTTCAATGAATTCTGTTGGTTTATCCCCACAATCCATAGTACTTATGAAGAAACTTCTCGCACAATGATGAGTTCCACTGCATTCTGAAAAGTCTTTAGCAATGATACTGCTTGTCCATGATCAATATTGATGAAGCTGTATCCATTAGCCTAAAAAGAAATATTTAAGATTGAAAATGACAGTCTATTATTCCATGTTAGTAAAAGACGTTTCATTATTTCATACAAGTTTATTTAAGCCTTAAGGTTTCTATATGAATGTGGAGAATAAAACACTGCAGATTACTTGAATTTGTACCTGCATGCTACAAGAAACTAAGCTACCATATGTTCCTTGGAAGAATATTGCAAATAACCAAAAGAAAGGTGAACTTTAAGCTACTGACATCAGACATCTAATTCATCAGCCATAATACAGCCACACCAAAAAAACCCAGATGTACTACAAATGATACATCCCGTTTTAAATATCAGAATATTAGAAATGGCATCTGTGATAAATTAAAACTATTGAGCCCTATGACAAAAACATTAATGGCACTGGGAGCCATTTTTTTGTGTTAGACTCTGAGATAATCCCCAAATTTTATTTGTGTGTGACTCTAAACAACATTGTTATTCTTGGACAAGTTTGTTTTGGCAAACACAAACAGGCCCAAGTGGCCTACAAAAGACAGGGAAAATATGGCTATGGCTCAACTTCTCACAGTGTACTAGTGCAATATCATGTTCAACCTGGGTCAGCAAAACATTGCAGAAGGACAAATTTGTCCTTTTAAACTTTTATGGCTTCCAGCTGTGCATCCCACCTTTTTCCCTGAGCTGCTTATGTGGTGACAGAGAACTGGATGTGCTCTCTGTGCCTTAGCTGTGATATTTTTAAAGTTACAGTTCTTATCCCATCACTGAACACTCACTGTTGTTACCAGCTCAATCCTTCGTTAGAAAACCAGGGATTTTCAAATCTTTCTAAAGTTGTAGAGGAAGATTCAGGTAGACTGTTCAGAGAGCAGAAGTAGCAACAACCCTTCCAAATAATTATTTGTACAGAATGTCCTAGCCTATTCTTAAGTCTTACTTTCAATTATCTAGTCACTAGTCATGTAGAGTATTTTTATTAAGACATATGTATTAGACATGCATTATAATATGCATGCCTATTGAATGTTTAAAAGAGAACACTGCAAAATCAAGCATAACAAAGGCATTTTGGAAGAGATGATATTCATTTTAAAAAATCCACAGAAGTCTGAATGGCAACATGACAGAGTGAGACTGTCATTACATCATCTTTGGGATTATCACAGCTAAAAAGAATGTGCTGTTACATAAAAAAATAGTCTTTGTTATGAGAAAGAAAGTGGCTTCTGGTTGTCTACATATGGAAATGCAATTTTTCCTTCTTTTTCAAACTGAATTCCTTATTAAACAATAAGCAAAACCCAAGCAGTCCCAACATTAAAAAAAACTTCATTGAGGAATTTGATTTGTCTGCATGGCATTTATAAAGACAAGAATAAACCATTAAAACAGAAATTACCTTTCAGGTATGTTCCACTTTAAAAATACACAACAAATGCGCTAACAGCTTTTTCAAAGGTTTAACATGCTTCCTGTTCCTGTATGTGTTGGTAACCCTGGGTGTTGGGTTACCACCATACCTGTATCAGTAAGAGAACTAAGACCTCTCTGACCCCAGTGAGGAGAAACAAGCACAGATTATTTATCATGCTCAAAAACAAGCCGTATTTCAGTTGGAACAATTCAGTCTCAGTTCAGTTTTCTTGTATGCTTTTTGGCTTTATCTTTCATTTGAAGAATTAGGCTTTGAGTTTTCAATTTGGCTTTATTTTAGAATATGGTTCACAGGATGTTGTGGTTTAATTGAGGTACTAGTTGGGGTGGGGGATTTGGTTTTGGGCTTTTTGTGTGTTCTGTTTTTAGAAAACTGAAATGCAGCAGAGTCGAATCCATTATGATATGGTAAATAATTATTTTTAACAAGCTCTGCAATTTAAGCGGAGCTAGAACAAATGTTCAAATGTCCCGCTAGCCCATTTTGTAATGGGCTCATTTTCTAATGTAGCCCAAAAAGTAAGACACTATGAACATACTGTTCATTTCCCTGACTCCTCCCCCAATAGCTTATGAGCTGTTTAGACAACTTCAAACAAATCTGATACAGAAAAGGTCTGATAGGTACAGACTTCCTAGAGAAAGGAACATAGCTTGCAGTCCAGAAGCCATGGCTCCTGAAATGCCTGACATGGCTGGCCAGCAGCAGATGGGCAGCCAGGAGGTGTGTGCCAGCAAAGGGGCATCAGCCAGCAAAGGGGCAGCTCTGGCCAGTGCTTGTGCATGTTGGGCCAGCCAGTGGGGGAGAGGCAGCAGAGGCTGGCAGGAGCTGCAGCACAGAGAGGGATGTAACAGGAGAGTGTAACTGCAGAGAGTGGCTGTTAGGGGCAGCTGCTGGTGTTCAGACAACACATTGTTCATAACACTCAGTATGTAAATGATCACAAATGCAATAACTGAATGATAGTATAGCCTAATGAAATGCTCGTGTTCTACTGAGCACATCTTTTGTCACTTTTTTTGTCTTTAGAAATGTGAAAAATGTTCCAAATTTGAAAAAATTATCTACTCTGCTTCAGCCTGACTTACTTACTGGCATGTTAGGCGGCAGAAAATGAAGAGCTTCATCCCACAATGTAAGAATAAATTAGGAAAAGATAGATAATATATCTAAAAATTACACATTCTCCTCTTAGGTGCAAACTGAAAATATTACACAGGCTAATTAATTAAGTCATTACCTGAATTATTTTATCCCCTGGCTGTAACAGCTTAGATGCTGGTCCGTCTGGCTGCACTCTGGTTACAAATATGCCCTTGAAAAACAGAGGTGGAAATATTTTTGACAACTTATTTATGAATAACAGGTAGCATCAAATAGATGTAATTCAAAACATTTTTTCAATTATCCATCCTAAGTAGAAGAGAATGCAATACCATTCTACAGGTCTCTGGCTGTTAAGACTGCCTTCCTTTTCGAATGTTAAGAATCCAGAATTATCCTTAAAGGGTCACTGAGGGGAAAATTGTGATGCACCTTGGTTTTGGCAGATGTTATGTCAAGGTGAATTATCAACCACCAGAAACAGAGCTGTAGGCTAAATTACTCTCTCTTTTGTAAAAGGTTTCCTAACTGTACACTACACACTTCAATATCTCAAATCTGCTAACTGCTAACTAGAACTGCGCAAAAACCACTCATCTGGAATAATCATCTATATTGTCATGCAACCACTGTGACCACCCACAACCTTGATTTTCCACATCATCTATATAATTTTCTTACTTCCAGTCCTGGAATGTAGTGGTCTGGGAAAAAGATATACTTTCATTCTCCCACTGCTGAACATGAGAAACATTAGAGATCAGAAGACTGTCAAGAATCATTAGTATAGAATACTTACATCATCTTCTGGTCTGAATGGATTTCCTCTACCTCCAACTCCTCCTGATATACTAAATCCAAGTTCTGGATCCTTGTCAACTCTCACTCGAATCTAAGTAATTACAACCAAAGTTAGATTAATTGGCTGAAAACCTTCATTTAAAGCTACTGTAATGAAATTATTACTAAGGAATTCAGGCGAATAAAAGCTTTAAAATGGAAAAAATATTAAAAAGCAGGTCAGGAGAGTATTACATCTCATAATATTAATGCAGAACAAGACTGCAATACAACAACATCATGTAATATTGTACCTAAGTTTTACTCCAATACCACTATTACTATAATCGTAATTCACATGGGTTTTAAATTCAGATCTATTTTGATATTATGTAGGTTACTTTAATGCTCCCAGCAAATACATATGCTGATGTGAAAGAACCCGTTCCTCTATTTCTTTGCTACCTCTCAATAAATTTTGAAAATCAAACTTCATTCCTACTTGCACTGCAAATTCTACATAGCCAAAACTGTCCTCTTTCTCTTACTAGAAGAGTTAAATAAAAACTTAGCTTACACAGGAAGTTGACATTCTCATTCCAGCACAGAATGAAAATGTAATTATCAGTATTTTCTCAAAAAACCTCAAACAATATGGAAAGAATGCTGTCACAATGAAAGAGACATTAAATGGTACAAGAAATTTTTATATACACATCTATCATAAATAAAACTGATAATTATCAGGCAAGCATAAGATTGCTTAAACATCTTAATGGATTTTTGCTTACGGATACACATTTCTGCTCTTGCAGGTTTTTTAACCATTCCAGATGCAAGGTACTGTAAGTTGCACTGTGACTTTGTGTTTTCTTCAGTTACTAGCTAAATAATAAAGCTGAGATAAATAAATTAATTTAGTGGAGAAATTAATTTTTAGCTTGGTAAAAAGATGGCAGTTGAAGTTTCTGTTATGTTCAGTTAAAATTCTACCACATTTTTCTCAAATCTGGAAGGAATGTGAGATTTGAGTAGAATTGCTCTGAGATAACATCTTTTGCTGGAGATAAATCCTTGTATTGTTTCTGTCACCATCTACAAAGAAATGATAATAAATGAGAACAGTATAACAATTCATTGTCTCTGACTGACAGATGTCATATCTGTCAAGACAGATTTTACTCTTACTTCTTGCTTTGCCAACTCATGGCTTTGTCTGGGAGAGCACTGAGACTGGGTATAGGGAGGTTGGTGGGCAACTTTCAACATCAGATAATCAATTAATTGCTCTCTAGATGGATGTCTTGCAACTGATGATTGAGGAGGGAGATGATGGACTTGGCTGTAGTTTGCTGGAAGTCTTTGAGGCGGGCACATTTGTCCATTTGTTAAAGGCATCTGAAAAAAGCATGAATACTCAGGGTCATATATTTATAAGAAGCAATCTTCAATTTTTACTTTATTAATTCAATACTTCTCATATGTGACTGCTCTTAATTTTCTAAAAAACAACATTACTAAAACTACTCTTCTGGATCATGGACAGTTATATCCACTTTATTTATAATTATCAGCTCTGATCCACTGAACAGTTTGAAAAACAAAAACTTAATTTGAGTGCTAATTTATTAGCACAAGTTGTATAGCCTTTGCTTTTAGCCCTTGTTTTTTCACAAAATTTTCCAAAACATTATTTTCCAGCAGTGCAACCGATAGTATTGACACTTGATTCATACCATTATAGTCTTTGCTTTTTTTGCAAAAAATTCAGAGACTTTGTAACAATTTTGACAGATCATACAAAAAAAAATTCCCACCCCCAGCTGGCAGATTACATGCTCTCCAAGTGTCTTATGGTGACCACTTTACAATGAACTCCCTGAGCAAGTTCACATCCAAGCTCAAGACTTTAATATCAAAAAAATATTTCCAACAAATGTTGCTCTTTTGTTAATCAGTACGTAATTGACTAATAGGTATAATGATGACAACCAGCAATCAAATACACCACTGTCAAGACACACAGTGCATTCCAACCATCTCACCAGGAATGATGCTGGAGGTGCCAATGCTTCTTTAGTGAAGGTGTGTTGAGATGGGCAGCCCTCTTAGCCCCCCTGCCAATACATCTCATGCTCTTATCCACACTAATTAGTCACTGATTCACCCGTATGATTCCAAAAATGCTGTATGCTTGAGGTACAGATTGGCCTGACACCATTATCACATTAGTTACAGGATACAAGGATATCAAAATACTCTCTTATTTCAAGTAACTGAAGTGTGCAAATTTTAAACTATAACAATGCTATGTGAATAGACACATCAGAATCTGCTCTGTTGCATTTATGTCAGACTGATTGTGAAAAATGATAATGTTTGTATATAATGCATTTTCAGATTATTTAATCTGCAGTTGTCATGCAGATCATATGTATTTACACAAATTTCCATTGCCTTTTCTGAAAACTTGAAGTATGACAGGAAAACTTTTTTTGTTGTCAGACAACACAGCTATGCAAGTTCCCAATACCCATTGTCTGCAGAAATGCAACTGAAATTTCTGAAGAATAAAATCAACTTCTGCATCATAATAACATACAAGAATCCATTCAGTTTCATAGTAATAAGAACTGCCTCCAGAGATGATGCTTAGAGATTAATACAAAGTGTCTCCTACTAATTCTGCTTTATCATCACAACTTCATCACGGCGGATTTCAAGTTTGTTCTTCAAAAGGATTAATCAGCTTCATATTACTTTTCTGAAATCATCTACCATATTCCCATTTTCACTTGCAAGTTCTTGTTTGGCTGCAAATTTCTTCTTTCAAAGCACCTACTGAAGAAAAATGAGAACTATCTTTCTTCATATAGTCAACAGTTTTGTCTTCCAAAAAGAGGATGCTGTTTCATTTCTGCCAACTTTGAAGCTTGTGTATTTACACTTTAAAGAAGCCCTAGTTCCAACTGCTATCCCAACAGAAGTTTCTACTGCTAATATAAAGTACAGCTTTAGGAATAACAGCAAATGTCCTATCGATTTTGTCATGCAGATAATTACCTGCACAGCTGGTTTTTTGATGCTGTCTGGAGGAACATCTTTGAGACTAAGCGTGGCAGATGAGTAATTCTGCTGTCCCGAAATGAATACTTCATCCTGGCATTGATCTCCCAGAGCAGAAGGCTGGGGATGCTTTAAACAGAAGAAGCAGTAAAGACAACTATCCTCATATAATTAAAATTAAAAAGTTCTCAAAAGAAGATTAGGATAAAACATTTTAAGGGTTTTATCATTCTTTATCTTTTTTGATTAACTAGGACATAATTTATGCAGAAAATCTCACTAACCAAGACACCATACATCCATAAAATATTGATGGACATTCATGAATCTCACAACTGCAGAGGTGTCTTTTATCAGCAGCAAATTAATTAACAAATCCTAGTGACTAACTAACTATTCAAGGAAGTCTTCTGTTGACTTTAACCTGCTCACTGTAGATGCCATAACATCACTCAGAGCGCTCATTTAAAAACTCTTTTCCTCATTTTCTGACTATGAATGTTTTTGAATGCCTAAAGTATCTTACAGTACAGTTTATGTCACCAGAATTTGTTTTGGGGGAGGAAGAAGAATAGTAAGATTTTGTTCAAACCTTATCAGCCTAGCTTAAATTCAGGATGGCAATCTTTTGATCACAAAGATGCAATGCAACCAGACAGTTTTATATATGTTCAACCATCTACAAAGTCAGTAAGAGAACTCAACTTCATGACATTAAACTGAAAAGCTCTGCAATAAGTTTACAACATATGAAGACAAAATATTTAACACCTAAAAGATTTGTAACATATAAATTATATTATTTTTATTAAAGCATTGTGCATTTGTAAAAGGATAACTCTATCAGTTCAAGGACCCCCTTACAGTTTATTCTTTCCCCCTCTATATATTGCAATAGCTTCCTGTAGGTACTCACTCGAACAATGTGCACACCAGAACCTCTTCCGTCTGCAACACTCAAGGCAACACTACCCTGGCTGCCATGCAGATCCCTAGAGCTGCCATAGTGAAAGCTGCTAACTGCAGCATAATTGGAATTAAAGGACCGAGACAGCATGCTCTGAATAAAGAGGGGACAGATTTAACACAGAGATTAGTGCAGCATGCATAAACCACAAGACATGTTATACATGTAATACAAACATATTCCATTGCCATGCAAGATAAAAACCATGCAAGAACAGTACCACTGTGATGTATAAACACAACTCAGTGACCCTGTTTACCTTTATTTACTGTAAATCAGCATGCAATCAGCAGTTCACATGCAGAATTACATGTAAATAAAGTAACTGAAATATTCATGTGTCTGAAAAAACAACAAAGGTGCTTATCAAAATTTTCAGGTTTTCATTATATTTGCAACATATCAAATATGTTATAGGAAGAGAAGCTGGCAATCAAGTAAAACACCTGTGGAAATCTATCTAATTACCCTTTACTGTTTTTTCTCATCCCCCCACCCCAATACCAGTAAAGTAAAAATAAAAATTTACACAGAGATATGACTGACAGAATTTTCTCGCTATAACCATGCTGATAATATCCACAGTGCATTCCAGTGATACTTCACTCAAGAATGTGAACAAGCCTCATTTAAAGGAAGAGGCTGGAACAAAACTGAAATTACCCTAGCGCTACTGTAGGCAATCAAACAGGTAACGTGACCTCAAGGACAGATATGACAGTGGTTTGGGTTTGAATTTCATTATCTTGCAAACCTGACCCCTACAATATTAGCAAGGGCAACAAAATGAAAGCAAGAAGCATTACCATCTTGCCACCATGGTCTTTTGTATGTGTAAGAACAAAACAAAACAAAAAGACAGCACAAAGTAAAAAATAGAAAATCTTCCATGGGTCACCTGGTAAATAAAACAAAGCTATCTTGAAAAATGTGACAACCCCATGAAAAAAATACTATTGTAGAAAAATGAAATACCACAAAGCATCAAAACCCAGCAAATTCAGTTACTATCTGTAAAGCTTTTAATTTTTCTGAGTTAAAGAAAGGAATGTTCAAAATAAGTATAATTTTACTAAGATACTGTAACAATTCTTACATGAATAAATACATTTTGGTATTTTCCTGTTGACCATGTATACTAATCTGATTCTGAAAATAGTCACTCGTCCTTAGGCAACCATCTGGTCTTTCATCCTAGCTTCATCTTGTGAAACTAAAACTAGTTTAATAATCAAAGCCATATGCCTCTGCATACTCATATTCCCCAGATGCTCTGGTAGCACAGTCATTGGAAACTCCCTTACAATAC
The DNA here is from genome assembly GCA_013399455.1 of Anthoscopus minutus. Taxonomy (NCBI): domain Eukaryota; kingdom Metazoa; phylum Chordata; class Aves; order Passeriformes; family Paridae; genus Anthoscopus; species Anthoscopus minutus. Next base: position 21,118 of record VWYI01014704.1, on the reverse strand, counting down.
TGGTTTTATCTTGGCCAGAGCTCTTGGATAACCTCTGTCTCAATGACATGGTAAGCATTCTTTACATTTCTCTTTTACACCTTCCCTATTCTCTAGCCAATGGATTTTTCAAGCTTCCAGACAAGTCTGCAGATGTTTTCCCTTTCCTAGAAGAGGAAGACTGCTCAGAGCATTTAAAGCTACATTCACTAGACATTCAATTTGAGCTTACTGCTCCTCTAAGTTTCAGGCCAAACAACCAGGCAAAAATGCCAAGCCCATTTTCCTTAGCTTCTCAGTGCCTCAAACAATCTTCTTACTACTCTTCTTGTAACAGTGTCTATAATTAACGAGGTGGTCTTCTTACCCCACCACTACAGGCACTCCCTGAAGTCTCCTTACAGAAAGCTCTCAGAAGCTCCTATACCTCTCCATCCTCTGTAAGTGGTGAAAAGACTGACAGAAATAGAAGGAATGCATGGTGGGACTATGAAGTTCTCTCTTCAACCTGTCTCTAGCAGACTATCCTACTGTAAAGACCCCTAGAACTACTGGATTCATTCTCAGACAAAACCAAACAGATGGTCAATAAATAGTGACAATCTGTGTGGCAAAAGAAATACGTGACAACGCAAATTTGGATTTAAATCTAAGATAGATCTTCAATATAGAGGTATGAACTTGTACATCAGGAGACATCAGTTAAGTGAGTTTCAAGGTGATACATAATCTGAGAAGTATAAACCTTCAAGGGTTTATAAAATCTTCTTTCTTGGAAGAGCCTTTTTATGAAAATACAAGAAATGATTCTGCAGTTGATGTAGGAAAACACTGCAAACACCCTAACTCTCCTTTTCTACATGAACACAGCACCTCAACACTAAATCAGAAGAAACCCAGAAGCTGTACTAACAGCACAAAATACATACTATTTTAAATTACATGGTCTTGTAAGAAAGTTTCAGTTTAACACAAGAAGAAATTTCTAGGGACAAAACAAGAGTATTTCTCTACCTATTTTTAGTTGAGAAGAGAGAAATAGATGCATTTGGGGTATGAACAGTATTCCTGCTAATTTTGTTTCTCAATATGAGAATGATGAAGGTTGTACATTTCCTAGAAAAATTCCTGAAGACTGCTGCACCAGAGAACATACTTTCTGAAATCTGAATATGTAGATGCCGTTTAACCCTCCTGATTTTCACTCTAAATATTAAAAATTGAAAATGGAAAAAATACATGATCTAAATTTCACACTAAGTATGACTGTTAATTCTAAATACCAACACCATTAGTCAACTGGTTTGCTACCATGTCTTAAGTCATAATGGCCTGCAAAATAACTCAAATATTTAAGGCTTGAGAAGAATTATTTTAGTTACTCTGAACTGATACACACTAAGAAATATATACATAATGTTTCAGTATATCTTCTACTATACATTTAATGAATTATATATATATAAAATTTATGTAATC
>VWYI01014704.1:3524-18913 GCA_013399455.1 Anthoscopus minutus | reverse complement strand
AAAATATAATAAATGAAAATATATCTATTAAAATGAAAATGTAAAACTAACAAGTTCTAAATAGATAATACTCCTGTAATTCATCAGGATATGTAACTATGCAAAAATATTCTTCAGGTTATGCTATTACAAACATGTAAGCACCTTATTTTATGTATGCACAGACCCACTGAAGTCACTGTCCTTGACACACTGAAGCAGATTTAACTAGAGAGAAAATCTGAGGCCATATCAATTAAAATATTTTTGCATGTTAAGTATGTGCGAGAAAAAAATGTGCTGAAGAAAATGTTTCAAACTTTGATTAAAACTGCAGTTCTATATCAGTATTGAAAAAATTAGATATTTTTCTTTGAATAAGGCACTGCAGACTGATAGCTCTAAGAAAAAAAAGTAGGAAGTAAACTGTGATCCCTCCTCTGAAAGCTCTGCATTTTAGATAAATAGTAGATAAAGTAGATAAAAAAACAGAGGACTTAATTTCAGATGAAATTAGAATTGAAAGCAAGCACATCTAATGAATTCCCATGTGATCCACAACAAAAAAAAAAAAGGAAAAGATATGTATGCAAGGGAAGGATGATCAGGCTCAATAACTAATTTTGTATGTTCAGCAAGGTCATGTAATAGATATTTACAGGTAACTGTTGCAGATATTTATTATTGCTATCTATGGATGATATATTCTTCTACCACACATCAAAACATGCGACACTTCCGTTTTGAGACAGGCACTATTTTAGTTTCAATTCCTAAATAAAAGCCAACAGGAGTACTCTAAGAGTCTGCTGTAACATAGTAGGTAGTAAAATGGTATGTTGCACTCAAAAAGGAAAATATGCTGAAAAATATCAGTTTTCAAAACTCATTGTGCACTAAACTTATGAGGTTGGGGGTGGGGTCGAACTGACTGCATGCTTGCCAACATCTTATGTATACAACCACTAGAGAGCAGTTTAACATTTAAATAAGCTCCTGTACTCCCCAATAAAATATGCTTGTCATCAGGTAAACAAGTTGTTTCTTCTAATATATGCAGAATGTATTTACAAATAGTCTCATGAACTATTTTCGCCTTCATTTACCCAGATGGGTGATTTTCGTAATTCTCTACATTTCACATAAACACACAATGTCCTGAGTTCAAAGGGACCCATAAGGACCATCAAGTCCAACTCCTAAGTGAATGTCCCATGCCAGGACCCTTACAGCTTACTAAAGGTAATACAAATGCTGGCTCTTCAGCTGGAACCCATTGTTAAACACTTTTCCAAGACTTAAAACTAGTCTGTGTCTTTGCTTATGCAAATTAAACTCCTAGAAGTTTTTTCCCACCTATATCAGGTTAAAAGGGCTAATAAAAAAGGAACTAATTTCTCCAGTTTGTCCAACAAGCAGACACTGTTGGACAAATTTAAGTGGGTTCACTCCCTCTCTCCTCAGTCACTAAACGTTGTAAAAACATAATCAGCATGTCTATCAGGAGCTAGGAAAAGAAAAAACCAACCAACCAAACCACCAAACAAAACCAATACCCAAAAGCCCACTGCACCCTTCTTCCTAAAAAGCATCTATAAGGATAGAAATTATAAACATGATTAAATCCAATAACAGTACAGTCACAGCAAAATTAATACTATTAGCCTATGCTGGTCAAGAAACTAGGTATTAAATATTCATCACAATGCTTAATTTTGTATATGTGTTTTTTTCAGTGTTGTAGCTTATGTTTAAAAAGAAAGAAGTACCATTGAAAATCCATCAAAGCTTTAATAAAAACAAGCTCTGTAATTGAACTTATTCTTTAAATGAGTTCTGTTAATGACTGGATTTTTTTCAGATTTCAAAACATTTCAGAAATCTGATTTATAGATAAAGCACCCTCACCACTTGGCTAATTTTTAATTACAAATAAAAATATCGAAGCCATTATTTAAAAAGAAATAATATTCAGTTAATTCCCAGATTTTCACGTGTGCCAGCTGTCATAGAGGATCATATCCACACTTTTTACAGTTCAGATTTTTCTTTTTAAAGTAGGTTACATGCTAAAGAGTATAAAGTAGACAATTCAATACACACGTTCACTTTTAAACCCATAAATAAGTCTCAGATTGTTAAGTAAAGGCTGCTTTAAAGCAGCCAGAACAAAAGAAACAGACTTAAAAGATCTGTTAAATTAAATGCACAGCTAGAATCTAGCAGCTATTCCACATCAGTCTCGTAGGAAATATTAAAATTTACATATAAAGCATAATGAAAAGTCAGATATAAAGGGAATCAAGTCAGGTAGTCAATGCCATTTAAGTAAAGGTGACTACACTGCTGCTGACCCAAAGAGGTATCACTGCTGCATTAAATACTGCTCCTAACACATCAATGAACAGGCTATAAACAAACAGCATTTGCAGTGCAGTGAAGTTCTGCTTCCCTCTGTACTCAGGGATCGCTAGTATTTTTTGGATCTCTTGTGATTTCATGTGAAATTCGATACATCCATCCAGGAGAATGGAAAATGAGGGAATGCACATTTTATTAGAGTTGGAACATGGTGAGGTTAGTGACTCTCTTGTGGGACAAGGGGTCCCAACGACAGCACAGTACAAGACACTTCATGTTGCAGATGACTACCTGGAAGAATATGTACAGCTGTTGTACAGGTTTCTATAAAAAAATGAAACCCATCCCCTTCTGTCACTAGAATCTATGAAACTTGAAACAAAAAATCCAACAAAAAAACGTCCCAAAACTAAAAAGCAAATCCATCCCTCCAAATACAGGGGTTTCTAAAGAATCATGGTTAAAAGTTTTTTCTCCAACCAACTCAAATTAAATTTCCCTAGACATCACAGATATTCAAGGATTTACTGTAACAATTACAAAGCAAACTATATTCTTAGAAAAGAAACTAAAAAACAAAATCCATCTAGCCGACATAATCAAAGTGTCATTTGGATACTTCCCTTCCAAAGAATTCCCTTCCAAAGAAACATGAGCTGGCTAATGACATTCAAGCCATTTTTAGTGATGGTATTTTCTACTGGGTTAGCTGGACAGCACAGATTATACTCTTCCAGGCTCTACTCAAATTCTTTGAAGATATATAATTGTTCAACTCTACATATCAGCTCAAATTCTGATGGTATTTACAGTACATAAAGAATCTTGTTCATCATCTCTACTTATATCAAAACCTACTGTGATTTTTCTGAAATGAATAAGATTTTTAAGTGTTCTCATCTCACAGCAAGTAATAAATATTCATTCAACAATCTGTCAGATACCCAGCTTCAAAAGACAACTGGCTTGGAGGCAAATACACGATAATTATGGCTTTTGAATTCTTCAGCAACTGAAGCTGCAAACCTATACTTCTAAATAGATTTTACTGATTTTCTATATTTTTAAAGAGAAGAAATAGGGTGAAAAAAGGCAGAACAGAAAGACCAAGATGTGTAAGGGAATATTCTAGTAAATTGTGAATAGAAAGCTAAAATAAAAATTACCCAACTTAATAAGGTGGGCCTTGCAGTCCAGCAGATCTGTATGACATTATTTAATGTATTCAAATTAATTTGGCTAAACTGGCAAAAATGATGAAAAAACAAAAGCACCATTTTTTCCTTTGGGCGGAAAGCTCATTTACATCCCACCATGGGTGTTTCTTAGCTATTTGTCACAAATGCATTTATCCTTTTTAAAGCAGGATCAAAATTAGATTTTCATAGTAATTAAAAGCTGTTCAAAACAGAGTATTACTCTTATTCCACATCTAGGTAACAGAAAAGTAGAAAAAAAAATTAGAATTATTGTTTTTACCTTTTCTAGCTTTTTAGCCTCAATATGTCGCAGCACCTGTTCCCTCCAGTCATGAGGGACTTTAGTCTTTCCTGCAGGGTCTAGCAATGAGTGCTCAGAATTAACCCTTGGGTTTGATCTCTTTGAGGGGCTAGTCCGCGAGTAAGTGAAGTCGCTGACTGACATAGTTCTTTCTGGTATTTCGCTCACTGCCGGCCGCGCGCTCTGCGGCCGGGTCACGTTGGGACCGTCAATGCTGTATGTCCGGGCAGAGAGAGGCCTCTGCTGTCCTGACATTACTGCTGCAGCTCTTCCCATTGAATGCAAATCTCTGTATGTTAAGTAGTCCCCTTCAGGAACTTGGGCTCGTCTTGAAGGTCCACTATCCCCAATATTTATGGAAGCTGTAGAAGATACACTGCTCTGCCTTTGAAGGGTGTGCCTGGCTGCTCCTGGGAGCAGTCGGTCACCGGGTGGAACAGCCCACAGATCTGCATGTCTCCCAGCCATCCGCTGGTGAGTGTTGTACACAGTGCTGGTCCGGACATTGTTATGATTGGAGAAATTCATGTTGCCAGAATGCTTTACGTAGCTGGGAGTTTCTGTACTCTCAGACCTAAGCAGACGTGAAGGAGGTAAAGTGCCTTGCTCTACTTGGGTGTTTTGTTTCTGGGGCCACAAAGCATCTTTTGCTGCTGCACTGCTGCTGTACTGAATATTATACTGCGGAGCACAAAGCATTTGTGCACCACCTGTCACTGATCCCCTCACTACATTAGCACCTTCAGGATTGTGATTTGAGTCAAACTTGAACACCGTTTTTGTAGAAGATACTAAATCAGATGATGACGATGACCCAGGAAAAACCTGTAAAGGCTGATCATAGAGAAGAGTAGCAGATTTACTTCGGACTATGTTTTTTCCATCTGCAGTATCAGATCCTGATTTTATTGCTGAATTTGGCAGTTGAGGTCCATTCTCATTTACAGTATCATAGATTTTCAGCCCACCACTGTCCATACTTGTGATGCTGTGAGATTTCATCACAGGACCGCTTCTCAGTGGGGACAAATCTTCAGTGCTTCTAGAAACAGACAGCTCAGCAGAATCCCCATCAGCTATAGTGCTTTTTGCTAGTTTGTCTTTACTGGGAGACTGTACTGTTTCCTCAGCATGTCCATTTACTTTATTTATACGGTATTTATTTCCATTTTCCAAGTGCTTACTTTCTTCTTTTGCGTTGTCATTCAAAAAGCCCATTACTGAAACCATTTTCTGTGTTTCTAACTTTTCCACAGGAACTGGCACTGCCTCTTCACTAACCAGTTTATTGATATTCATGTTTATTTGGTCTAATTTGTGAGACTCCTCCATAGGAGTACTTAAATCAACACCTTTTCCTATCAGGCCTAATCTTTCCTCAATGCTCAATTCATATTCAGACAAATTTGTAACCTTCTCTTGCACATTTAGTTTTTCTTCCACTGTAATATTCAATTCTCCTCCATTTTGCAAAAGATTATTGAAATTTTCATCTTCTTGCCTGGAAGAGATAAAAATGATGCTCTTAAAGAAATTCTCCTAAGAATGCATGTATTTCTTGAAGAATCATTTTAGAAAAAAAATTACCATTAACATGCAACCATGCTGTGCATACAAAACAGGACAAAGAAACGGATTTATGATTTGCTATCTTATATTGAAGAACTATGTTATATAGAAAGCTCTTTTGGGCAATGTTTTTATGTCATGTGGTTTCAGAAGCTTTTTTAAACCCAATAAGAATAATTCAAAACAGTTCAAAAGCGTCAAGAAGTACAAAGTGACAATAACTTATGCTTTTTTATTGATTTATTTTAATTTCCATTGTGGACAACTTTCTTTTCAGTATTAGCAGCTTTTATGAAAAATGGCACTTTTAAACTAAAACCCCTAGAAGAGAAACAACCTGTAATTCCATTCTTTCTAAGTTTTTTAAGAACCTTTAATGGTCATGTTAGCAATCAAACTGAATTTCCAAATTAAAACACAGATCTTTTAAAATGGTATACTATGTATTTTGTAGGGATAAAAACTAAAAACCCTGTTATTAAGAGAAATGAGAACCATGTATTGTACACTAAAGTTAGTCTCGGAAAGTTTTTTTTCAAGACCTTTATTAACCTTAAGAGAACATAATTAACCTTAGTATAAAACACTGACATTTTAAATATTTTATTAATCATAAATTAATTAATTAAAGGAAGGAACATCATATAATATAAAATATTAAGTACATTTTTCTAATGTATTTTCTTAGTGGTCCACAGTATCTTACAAACCTGATTTTGGATAAAATAGGAGCATGTGTTTCTTTGTCAGGAGAACAGAGAGAAATATCTTGGCTACTGTCAGTGTTTAAGGAAACAGAATCTGACATTCGAGAAGGAGAGGAACAGTTGCTGTTATTTTGATTACTATTGTGGGTAGCTTCATCTGATAAGGAATCAGCATCTTTTGAATCATCTGAAATAAAAATTTGCCAATTTAGTTAGACACACAAATCTTAATAACAGTTATTTCATATACTTATGTAGAGTATTTAGAAAGTGTCTCTTATTCTTCAGCAATTCTTTGAAAAGTTCATTTATACTTACAAAATACTGTTGAAAATAGCTCTTATTTTTAAAAAATATTTGGGCTAATGTAAACAGTCCTTATCTGTTAATTAAATGTAAATTCCTCCTTTATTCCCATTTTCCTTGTCATACACCAGTGCTGTATTACTGAATACTTCCTTAAAATATCTATCAACTCATACTTTAACTTGTTAGTTTAAGGATTTCAAAACTGTCACTTACACGAGTCTATTGGCCTCTATGAAAATGAAGCACACTGCTTCACATGCAGTATTTTGAAAGGGCACACCGTTCCTGATTTTGAACATCCTATCGTTATTAAAGCTGTTTACTAGACGAAGTACTCTGGAACCATCTATTTCACTGGATAAGCTCTGTATAGCTTTTTAGTAAAGTAAAAAATCAGCAAAAAGAAAAATGTTCTTCTGCAGATTTTTAATTCAATGCACTCCCATGCTTTGCAGATCTCTTAGGACAACATTTTCAGAGTAATTTATCCCTCTGCACATTGATTCTTGCATAATGTATGCATACTTACATACTACATCCGTATAAAAATAATTTCTCTGGGGGAATTCAAGCCAGCCGTGATTCTGACATGAGTATAGAAACAAATATATTTAAATTTTTGCTTCAAGCCAGTTACAGGTGCCAAACGCATACATTTTGTGGAACTAATGTCTGTCTTCAGAGACAAGAAAAAAGTTTTGACCTCATACTTTAGTCAGACATAAAAATCCAAGGACAGCATTGATAAACATCCACCTTTTCATTTGTATGTGATCTTCAGCAGACTATTCCAGCTTCCACCATGTGATTCACCCCACCAAATCTCACCTTTATACATCTAATGTCCACAAAAGCCTTTTGTCCTGGAAGTACTGGACTCAGATATCATACGAAGCAAACTACTATTTGCTATCCTCTTTCTGTATCCTGTTTTCTCTGGATCCTAGGACATTTCTTACTCTTAAGGAAATGGTTACCCAGACCAGATTTATATTTCAGAGAATATAAAATGTAGTTAATTAAAAAAAAAATTCAGAATTTTCACGCTAGAAGAGCAAAGAAAAATAAGACTGTAAAATAACTCTGGAGAAAAAGTTTTCACAAGAAAAGTTTATTCTTAAACCTTAGGAAGAGAGCGAAGCTTCTGTACAGAAATTTAAATAAGTGATACTGCTGCCTGTAGCAGCAGTTATAGCAGCTGCCTATCGTAGCAAGAATTCACAAAACCTGGTGAAAGGGTAGTTACAGAGTATTTCCAATACAGATATCACTTTCTGCAATCCTTTTCTTAAGCACATCAAGATCAAAACCCCCCAAAACACACATCCCTTCTCTTCCTATTTAAACTGACAAGAATCAAGAAAATAAGGCTTTCAACACAGGTTTCTCTAGCATGCACTCAAGTATATGCAATTTTTTCCCACTTGCATTGCTTAACTACGAAAATCTTTCTTTTAAAACACAAATCAAGCCTACTTTTACTTAATTTAATTTGAAAAACTAGCCAGTTTGAGTCAAGAAATTATCCAAATCAGAAAACACTTCTAATGTTTTTATGTTATCTTACCTTTTTTGCTATTGCTTAGGGCTACCACTTTTGGTTGGTTTATGGAGGTTTCTATCAGTGGTGGTCGCATTTCTGCCATTTTCATCTCTTCATCAGAGGAGAGTTCTTCTGACTCCTGCTAAAGGACAAACAGCTTTATGCTGTCCATTTTGAAGACCAGCTCAAAGGTAAGTAAATGCTATCTAAACTATCACCTACTAAACAATAAAAGAGTAAAAAGATAAATGAGCCACATAACACAGGCAAAGCAAAACAACTTTGTAGTGCATCTGAACTTGCAACTTTGTAGTGCAAGTGAATTATCTTTAAGAAGCAGCACTTGGAAACTTGCATTGTCACTATTGAACTCTGTGGGATGCCATTCAGACAGGCAACCTTAACTGCAAAAAACCTGCTTGGAGCAAACAGATGAAGCCTTCATTCCACCACTGGAAAGAGCATTCAGGTTAGTCCAAGTCTAACAAAGCAATCACTGAACCAGCAAACACCACAGACTGACCAGCCCAGTACTGGTTTTGAAGAAAAGAGCTCAAACTGAAACAGCTATAAAGTAGCTGTGACCAAGACAATCCTAGGAATGGAGAGGTATGCTGCTAGAAAAGACTGAAGGAGCTTGCTTGGCTTGCCTAGTCTAACAGAAACAGAGTAAGGGTAGCTTGCTAGGGGTAAATTCTAAAAGGAAAAGAAGTTATTTAATTTCAAGGGCAATGGCAGAGAAATAAAGCAATGCTGAATAAGACATTTAAGCTAGCAATCTCTAGTTATGAGAGAGATTAATAGACAAAGCTGCTGCAAAAGCAGCCATGCAACTGATTCAGTATCCTACAGCTAGCTCTACATTCATTTATCTTCAGAACCCAATTGTTTCCAGTAATATTTTGAAGAAACAAACCCCCAGTAAACAGTCTTTCCTCAAAGCAGAAATTTCTTTCTAGTAAACATGCTTCCTCCTACTAAATTCATGTTGCAAATTGCAAAAAAAGTTCAAAAATTGCCAAAATTCACTTTTTCTTACTGTTTTGGAGCAACTTAATACACGGAACCCATTGGAGCACCACCTTTCCATGATACCAATTACCCAGCCAGTTCTTGTCCAGGTTTGATGGAGACGCAGCAAACAAGCTACGATATTCCTCATTAAAAATAAAAAATCCATCGGCTTTTCTTAACAATCCGAACAACCAACCTGTTCACTGCATCTGCCACATTCCCTTCCTCCTGGATGTGACATACAAGTGTAATTAATGCTGCAAATGAAAACCTTGCAGGCAAAGTTTAGCTATCTGGATTCTCCAACAGCATTACCAGGAGGAAATAAGGAAATACACAGAAACAATGACTTCACTGCACCTGACTCATGTACTTACTACAGCTATAAAGAACTACTGTCATTATTAGACAACTAACATGATTTTCTAAAATCACATTTTAAAATTAAAGAAAAAATGTCAGTGATGATTTTCAAACAGAATGTTGAAGCAGGAATACACTAGTGGAGAAGCAGCCAGTGACAGCCACAAGTACCTGTCACTCAAGTCTTTTCACTGTATGATATAGGCACATTCCACAACTTACACAACACAGACAAAAAACCAATTCATTTGTGAAATTATGAAAAAAGTATTTTGCAAGCTGTGACTGGGAACTGATTGAATGACAACTTCCAAAAACTGCCATAAATCCCATACTTTCTAAATAAATTAATACATGGTGTTAGTCAGAGAGACGGAAAGTCTCAGAAGTTTAGAATCCTTCACTGTAAGAGCTAATCATATTCCAAGTAAAATCCCTGTCAGCTCACTAGTAAACACAGAGGAATAAATATTTTTAAACCCACCTTCCACTTTTCACTTGAAATGCATGCGTATACTCACTTGCATACAGAAACTTCTCATTGCTATCACTGATCTGACATTCATCTCATTTCAGCAGCAATTAAAAGTGATTATTTAATGAAGTACTGACAGTCAAACAACTGGAGAATTCTACCTAAGTATGAATCTTTTCACAGTGTATATCAGCCTTTAGTTGAGTTTGCATTATTTTTCTTTAAATGCATGCATCTTTCATTATGAACTTTTTGTTAGCTGTTTCAGCTTTTACTTAACAAAATCTGAAGTGAGAAAAATGCTGTATTGAAAACCATCTGAATTTACAACATTTATGGAGGGCAATTTTTCTTCTATTGTCAACAGAAATTTTCATCTCCCAGAACTAATTCAATACAACACCAGCACAATTTCTGACTGCTATAATGCCCATTGCAATGCCATACCTCAAGCATGTCTTCATGGCTGACAATTGTTTTCGTGTTCTGCAAGGTTTTAACAAGTGCAGTCATCTGTGAATTTGCAGTGCTGTGCTCAGCTTCTGGTTCACTAGGCTTCTGCACAGAACTTCCTGCTGAATATTGCTTTCTCTCATCGGCTTTATTCTTTATCGAACCAATTTCTGAGGTCTACAGAATTAAGAATATTAGCAAAGAAAGCATCCTGAAATGTTTTTAGAGACATACAGAGCCAGCATTATATATTTTGGGAAAATATGGAATGGAAAAGTCTGAGCTCTGAAATTATAAGGAACAGAATGCATCAGGTATGAAACGCTAAGAATACACGATCAACAACTAAGGTATGGTCCCTACATTGTGTCCATCAGTCTGACTCTCATCCTTACTGGTGTCAATACATATCCAGTCAAATGAAAAAAAAAAAATCAAACAGGCTAATACCTACAATGATTCTATGCGAGCACCAAAAAGTAGTCCTATCTTCTAAACTGTTGCATCAAGCTCTTATAAGATTTCAGGACACTTGCCAGCCTGCTATTACTTCTTGTTACTACAGAAAGCCTCCAGTCATGAGGAGTAACCGTAGAGATTATCCAAATTTCACTCAAAGTGAAGTCTGGCAGATGGAAGAGTGTCTGAGGACAACAAAGATGTCATCCTCCGAAAACCGAAGAAGGCAGCTCCTTAACATATTCCCAGTTTGCATTTGCCTGGGAATTAGGTCACTTCTCCTGTTATTAGTACAGGAGGAAGACTACTACTGCAAACCAGACATTTATTAAAGATCTCCTTAGGTGGAGAAAAGGTAGACTGGTTCTGTAATCTAACAATTTTTCTTGCCAAAGCATCAGAAGGGAGGGAGAAGAGACTTAAAAGAAATCAATGACACTTATGTCTTTGGAATTTCTTGCAAAAACAGAAGATAATGCAATCTCTAACCTTTACCCCCACATCTTTCACAGAAACTGTCTGGACTTCTCGCTTTGACTCCTTGGCAGTATCTTCAGTAGATTCTTCATCCTTTAGTCTATGTACAATTGTCTGGACTGTTTTGACCATATTCTTCAGTTCATCAGGATATGGAGTTGGGTATCTCTTCAGATTTCCCTCCTGTATAACAAAAAGAAATAAGGTTCTACATTTACTTAAATGTCAGAACTAAAACGTAAGCTTTAAAACAAATAATTAATTAGGCCAAACCACTGAATACTCTAGAATCTCCACCTTGATACTCAAGTGTGTCTGCACTGAGGCAGTCATAAGCTTATACAACCAGGCAAGATTATGAATCACTTTTACTCCCTTTCCCTCAAGATGTCCAATGATGCCAAGCAAGGAGTAAGCCAACTGTAATTCACTTAAAATAAAATCAGTTTCTCACAGTTCCCTACTTGTTCTCCACAGCACCATTAGTCAGATAGCATTGTACTTAGGCCCTACATTGCTATCAGCTTGAGTTCTTCCCTTGTGCCCTGCTGAAAACAATCTGGCCAAATAATACCCAAACTAAAAGCAAACACAACAAAAAAATGCAAACCATACCGTTTCATCTTGCTAGATACTCTAAACTGATGACTTCATTTATTCAGCAAAGTGAAACACATAACCAAAGTATGAAAAGGCCAAAATTAAGGGTGGAAGTAAAAGGGAGGGAAGCACCAAGTATGCAAAAATAAATTCAACACTAACCCGAGGTGGTGCCTCTCTCTCATCTTTGTCTTCATCACACTCAAATGCCACCTGAGCACGCTGTTTCCTCTGTTCCTCCCACAAAGATGGATTGAAACTTTCATTATCAGATATGAACATAACTGGAAAAAAAACCCCAAAGAAGTTTTTTAAGAAAAAGCTACATTATGCAAAACAAAATATACTCCTTTTCTTTCTCTTGGATGGAATTGGTGTACTTTTGTATTAATTATTTTTAAAGGACAAAAGACTAACAGCACCATTAATTGAAGATTAGATCCAATGCCACTGCCTTTATGAATTTGGCTGTACTTTTAGAGTGATTAGGAATGTACTTTTAGGAATTAGAAAAATTCCTATCTTTAAAAAGAAAATCATATGTTCAGCTGTACGCTAGTTTTAACACTTGAAAATTTTCAGCAGAACTCTGCTAAGTGGTTTTATTCTATATATAAGTATGAAATAATGTATTTCTGTGTATATATATAGACATGAATTATATTTGTATAGATTATCAAAGCCTATTAACAGCACTTAATATTAATTAAGGTAAGGATATTAATCTGATTTCATTTAATGAAAATTAAAAAATGGAAACACCTGTGCCATGGAACAAGAAATGTTACAACTTGACAGTTTTCAATTATTTCCATTAATATGTTGTCCCTCTCTTCATTTCTGTTAAAGCAGCACAAGCTTTTTCCCTTTCTTTGCAAGGGAAAGAAGGAAGGAAAATAAAGTTGTAAAACTCTTTCCCTAACTCCTGTTGGGCTTACTACTGGAATGTTAGTTGTTTCCTAAACAATTTCACGACTATGCTGAAATAACTTTCTTGGTAAGAGCTTAAAATTTTGTGCCTAACCTTTTATAAAAACAGTTCAAACTACATGTGAGCAATATGCTTTTTCTCAACTGATTTTCTTTTCATTTCAAAATAAACCAGAGAGTGCTATGCACTTTTCAGAAAATAACAACTTGGTAATGGAGGAAACATTTTGCTAAAATAGTCCATTTGAGGCTAACACTTGCTTAAGAGAATTTCACCCAAAACCACTGGGCTCTGTTGGAAGGAATGAAGGTGTTGCACCAGGAGTGGCAACCACCAAGTGTTCCTGTCAGTCTACTTCTCACCTCACACAATGAAATTAGTTTTATCTAGAACTTGCCAACATCAAAATCTCATTAAGTTACTGTTCTCATTCATCAGACACAACTCATCATCTCTTACAAGTATACTCCAAATTTGTGTTTAAGCATTACAAGTGAAAAACTTATTAGCAGGAAGGCTTTCCATTATTATTTTAAAAAGTAACCACTGTGACAGGTAATTTCAGAAATTCCTTACCCTCCTCAGTCCTTGGTTGCTGAGGGAACATGTAATTAGTAAGTACTGTTTTCTGCGTGTCAGGATCAGCTTCTTTTTGAAGAGGGATAAGTGGTTTAGACTAAAAAATAAATGAAAGAAGGCTATGTTATGAGAATATATATATATACACTATCAATATATCACAAAGCACGCCTGCCCATGACTTTGAAGACTACTCTGCCTTGAATTAAACTATTTCTCCTCTGAATAATATGAAGATATTAACATGCCTGTA
Source organism: Anthoscopus minutus (assembly GCA_013399455.1). Classification (NCBI taxonomy): domain Eukaryota; kingdom Metazoa; phylum Chordata; class Aves; order Passeriformes; family Paridae; genus Anthoscopus; species Anthoscopus minutus. Next base: position 5,341 of record VWYI01014704.1, on the reverse strand, counting down.
TTTGACTGATGACAGGCTTTTAAACTGAGGACAAACTCAGCAACAGCTTTTGTGAAAAAAACCCACTAGATAGCAAAAAAGAACCCCAGTTTCTTGTTGGTACTTACTACTATCCCAAAGCATGCTGATCAGAAATGCAAAGATGTATTTAGCCATTTAAGCTGCAGACAATCATGTGAAGAGAAGAATACTGTACTCTTGTTTTTTCATTTTGACACTAGATTGAACATCCTCCACCCCATACAGAGATGGGCAGAGGATTCTTCAAATTACTGTTTTATAAAAGTGCACATCTGAGGCTAGTGGATTTCTTACAGTACTGTACACCTTAATGCCATTTCAGAAAATCAGCATAATACCAAGGACTTTAATAAAAAGGAAAAATACAAGCACATGAGTTACTGCTTAAAAGCTCCAAAGTTCAACAGTAACAGTTCAAAGGTGTGGCAAGAAACCTAGCTCAAAACACGGCATATGGAGTTTCCCCACTGCTATAGCTGTGAAGCAATAGCAGGCTAAACGTTTAAGTTCAGGCTCATAAAGCACTAACTCTTCTGTGTAGATTAGCCTGAATAAATAAAACCACCACAACCACCAAAACAAAAACAACAAACCAAAACAAAAACCAAACCAAAACCAAACAACCTACAAAAAAACCTAAGCAAACAAACAAAACAAAAAAAGAGAAAACAACAACAAAAAAGCAAATTAACAAAAAAACCCTTCCCAACATCTGTTAAATTGCATTTCCTCACAGCACAAGTCTCCAGAGACAGGTATGCACCATATTGCTTACTTCAGGAGAACTGACATAGTAATGTCAGGGAAGTGTTGATGTACACAGTACTAGGTCTCTTTATTTAACAGATGGCTCTGTTCTTGTCAATCCCATGAGGAATGAAGCCAACAACCATTTATTTTCAGTATTAAAAAATCTTACCTGATTGTCTGATAGCCACATAGCAGTGAGTTGTTGCAGTTTTGTAAAGGTAAATGGTAAATTCTTCAGTCTGTAAATTACAAGAATTTACGTAAGTACATTTAGCCATACTGTTAAGACTTTAAACAATCCTGAATTGTCCTGCAAAATATTCTATAAGGATATTTCCATATGAAGCTAGCTTAATAAACAGTGAGAGCTGAAAGGCTACAGCATGTAATTTTAAATTTAAAAAAACCCAAACAACAAGAAAAACATATATCTGCTCCATTTAGCAAGTAGCTTAAAATAAAGAAGTGACATTGTAACTTAAATTAACTCTCTGGGTGTCTACAAGATAATTAATGTAAATTAATAAATCTGAATCCTAACCATTTAATCTGTCAATATACATGCCACTTAAAGAAAAAATGTGCTACACCTGAAAATCAGGCTTTTCCTCAAAGATACATGTATTGGGAAGGGGCTGTCCTGGATAATGGGAGCTCTGGCACCCATTTAATTTAATTTATCCATTATTAATGGACGAATCAAACTACAGAGTACAGAGATGCTGGATTGACAGAACAATCTTGACAGAGAAATCTGCTCAGACTTCTCTCTCCCAGTATACTTCAATTCTATAAACTAACAAATTGCCAAAAGCTAAACATTTTGTCTATTTTTAATGACCATCTCTAATAAAACACAACTCTTCTCCTCCTTCCACAAAACACTAAGGTCTTTTACACTAGCCTATGATACTATTGGGTGGTCCATATGCAATTCAAGAAGATATTAATCTTTAAGTAAGAATCAAAAGTTTTATGAAGATAATCAAAGTAATTTTCTAGAAAAACACATGCTAACAATCACAAATGTAGTGAAGCTGCAATTC
>VWYI01014702.1:0-20442 GCA_013399455.1 Anthoscopus minutus | reverse complement strand
TCCAAGGAAGGAGTTAAAATAAAATTTTAAAAAAATAAAATTGAATGGTTTGCATGAACAGGTCTTGAAAACAGCTCTCTTTCTGACCAAACTATTACTAGGGCTTCCTGCCTAGATATTTTCCATTCTTCTATTCCCATGGAGTTTTGCAAGTCCTCTCCTTTGAGTCAGTGAGCTTGCCCTGGCATGCCTCCCCTGGCTGGCCACGCACCTCTGGGCACTCGGAGTCAAAAAAACGTATCAGGGTGAGGTTTCTTTAACATCTGCATGTACCCTGTTAAAAGGGAAACTGATGCAACTAATATCGCCTAATTACATTTTGGAGCCTTCTTTAGCCTTCTGAACCAGTCAAAGTCTCAGAAACATCCATCTCATTAGGTAAAGCCAAAGTATCAGTTGTTCATTTGGAGGCTTATTCTTTTCTGTGGGAACTAATTCAAATCTCTGTCTTGTCTCCTGAACACATTTACAAGCCATATATCAGCCTCATAAAACCCGTTTTATTGATTTGTCCTTGTGTGAAACACGAATTATTGACAAACACAGACCTTCATCAGATTCACAAATGCCATTTTTTGCCATTTAAAGCACATTTGTGAATCACACCTTGTGGACTATGAAATGAGTGAGGCTGAGTATGTATACACATCTATATACACTTCTGTGACTCTGTTAGGGATGTCTGTCCTATAACCTGTCAGATTAAATTGCTTTTAATTCTCCAGCTATTTACTTACCTTCCGTTTACTGCCAACATGGAAGTATGCTGTCCCAGTCCTCCCACCCCTGCCAGTTCACTGACAATATTAAGGATACAAGATCAAGTATTAAAAAAGTTAGGAAATTCCAGCTATATTAACTCAGCCCCATCTATATCCTGTGTATTTTTTGGCACATGTGAATAACAAAGAGTAACACAGTGGGGCCATTAAACTGGACATTCCCCACCTGCAGTAGTAAAATTTACCAGACTATTTCAGGTATTTCCCATTCTAAGTAAAAGGTGCACTACCAACAGAGTCATAAAGGTAATTACACTGGAGCAGAGTGTCAATAACTTAATGATGCCAAATGCAAGATTTACTTTTAATGAGAAAAATGAAATTATGACTATATGCAGTGTAGTAGATTTTGCTCCATTTATTTTACTCTAAAATGCAACAAAAGCAATTTAAAAAAAAAAAGAAAACATGAAAAATGTGGTTCTGAGACTATATTTTTTGAAAGTTCTGCATTGTTTATTACAGTTCACCCTCCACATTAGAAAGAGATAGGTTTTATTGATATACACAGATAAAGCACTCTGTTCAACCATACCTGGACACAATGAAACCTAAGGGGATACTTAACGGACTGGTCCTGCATGCATTCTTTACCTATGTGTTCCTTAATTTTGTTTTCCAGGCCAAAGAGCTACTATCATTTTGGATCCCTTGCAGCATCTGGTTGTTACTATAACATTGTTTGTATTCTAGCTCCGTCCAGAAGGCAAAAATATTTCCTTGCAGTAGCCAAAAGCAGTAGACCACAATTCTGCTGAGTGTAGACAGACAGTTTGGGAAGGCCATAGCTTTAAGAAGACATGTGTGTGTATCATGAAAAGAGCAGTGGTAAATCTGCAGCAAACTGTCAAATGTTCTCCAGAACTGCAGTGATATTTTCTTTAGCTATAGCTTATTTGCCTTCTTAAACTTATGTTTTGAAACTCAGATTTAAAAACTCTCTAATTCTGAAACCAGTACTAAGATGTGGTAGTCCATTTTCACCTAGAATCCTGAAAATGTCATGACACTGATATCAGTAATTAAATAATTTGCTGACATTTTAATTTCATGGTACCAGTTGCACTTAGCAAATTTTTGACACACTGGTTAAAACAAACTTCAACCCTGTAAAAGAAGAAATCAGTTTAAGACAAGGGAATATGGAGAATGGAAAGCAACAAAAAAGGACGCTCATTAAAATAGCAGGGGAAAAACAAAATCACTAGCAAAATAGCAGTGATCAGAACAAGATTGCAAGAGGATTTTTAGTTTTCTTGTTCTGTGGAGAAAAACTAGCTAAAGGAGCATCCTCTCGGGTGGATGGTATGTCCTATGGGTGTTGGGTTTAACTCCATTTAAACAACCTATAGGGAATTTCTCACTAGGAGCTGAGTATATCCATGGATGCCTGAGCTTTTAAAAGTGAATCTGAGTATCACAGCCATCAAGTTTTAAGGTCTAGCCTCTGGACATAGTCAACTGCAGGAAAACGAAAAGTTTTAACAACATTTAAAAATATAGATGAGGAAATAGCTCATCTGTATAGATTTTGTTGATGTGGTCATTCATCTGCTGTATTCTGCCTTAGCCAACAGGCCCATCATTAACCTGGTTCTCATTTTAGTTTGGGTTTGCTTTTAGCTTTAGTCTTTTCCCTGATTCTTCTTTCTTATTAGTTACAACTATAGAAGAGAAACCATAATACTCTAATTTCCTCAAGAAACACATAGTTCATGTAAATTAAAATATACTGGAATGGAGGGATAATTTTGATGAACAAAATAGGTTAGTTCAAGAATAATTAGGTATTTCTGCAAATTTTTTACCTAAAGCATTTCTATCTGTCAGAGCTAGTTTCTCCAGAATATGAACACACATGTAGAAAATATACAAGTACTTTGCTGTGGTTGGGTATTAAAATAGAGTTTATTGCTAAGTGTAGTAAGCAGCAAGAATGGTGAACATGCCCAAAACACAGGAGCCATCTGGGGTCACACTAACCAATGTTGCCACTACAGGCACTGAGTGAAAACTGTGATTCAGCATCTCTTGTGAAAGCAGTCCTTAAGCCTTGCATCATCAGAGTCTTCTGCTATCCAATATGGCTCTGGGGCAGGGGAAGGCTGTGTTGGGACTCTGCCCAGCAAGGCCATGTCTGCAGGTTCCCTTAATGAGCGCAAACTCACTGCAACTCCCCATCTACATCCTCACTGAGGTCCCCTGAGAAGTCCCCACTGCTCCATCACTGAAATAGCTCAGCCTCTACAAAGAGCACTTGAGGTGCCTCAACCCCTCCCAGTCAGCTGGCATTCAAAGCTCGACCTTTGTGCACTGTAATCATCTCATGACTCCACCTTGGTGACCTACCTTTCACTGCCCTTCAGCATCCACACTGGTCCTACTGCATCAGCTTAATTAGACAAGTTTGTACTCATGAAACTTACTGAGAGAGTTGCAGGAAACTCAGCAGAGGTCACACAAAGTGTGTGACAGACTGAGGCGACAGCCATGGCTTAGAGTCATGTTAGACTGCACCTCAAACAGACTCAAGCTCACCTCTTCTCCAAATCACAATGATTCTCAGAATCTCATGCTGGTATAACTCAGGCATTTTCCCATGTGTGGGGAACATGGCCAAGCTGATAATGGCTGCCACTGCCAACCTCAGGTCCCTTTTTTTTCCGCTTTCCATCACTAGTCTTCCATTCCTCTCGTGCAATCACAAACCTCTTTTTTCTCCAAGTAAGGGATGACCAATCACAGGCTGTGGGCTTCAGGATATGCATAACCTTCACATTCTGTGTGACAAACCAGCACTAGCTCAGAAAAAGAACATTCTTGTTTCTATATTCTCCCACCTTACTCTCTGTGCCATGCTTCAAACAATGGCCGACATCTCATAAAAGTTTATATTCCATATTCATGATACAGAGGTTCAGTGTTGTTGAGTGTGGAACCATGTTTAGCTATACCCTTATTTTGAAGCTAAGCTCAAACTGAATATTAATTGCCATTGTTGTTCTGATTATTAGCCTGCTAAAGTAGAGCAAACAGGTAAACTGAGGCTATGCCTGTCCCAGAGCTCATGCAAGGGCCTCTGCTAACTGGACTATCTGATGTGTTTGCTGCTGGTGGTTCCTCAAACATGCTGACACCATTCAGAAACAATAGTTTGCCCAGATAGGCCAAGCCCACTGGTGAAATAAAAATTTTAATTGACTGATATTTTTGTCCAGATCCCTATAGTACCTCCCTGATGCGTCACTTGGGAATTACCTGTCTTTTAAAAAGAGGCACATTCCACAAATAGTAAATGGTTTTCTCCACCAGGATAGAACATAGGAGGGGACATTCGCAATCTGCTGAGAAATTAGTATGGCCTTTTCTAGACAACATTGAGTAGGTGGACCAGGCCTTCATTGTTGAAACAGAAATTAATTTGCTCTTCGTGAAAACCAATCGTTACTGAGATAAACAATACAAACACAATTTATTTTCCTCAAAGAAGAGGGCCAGTTGGCATAAAGTAAAGATAGAAAGCACTCCACATCTAATAGAACTCAAGGGACTGTCTGCCACATTCCAAGATTGAAAGAACAAAAAAGAATAATCCAAATGAAAATTTACATGCAGTGTCCCTCCTTCAGGGACAAATTGTGTTAGTCAAATCCCAAAGGCAGAAGTTATTTCCATAGAGGTCACTTTTGACTCTCTGAATAGCCTTTTAACCACATATTAAAATTGTATTAAGATATTAACTTTTTACACACATCTCCAAGTTTACAAACTAGCAGGTTTTTGATATTTTTTTAATTTCTCTGTTTTCTGTTTTCTTCTGAATTGATCATTGCAGTTAGTTCCTGGATCAGTAAAAACTTGCTTTTAGGAATTGTCTTGCCCAAGAACACAAAGTTGGAATAAGTAGATGGTTTTCCTTCTTTTGCAGAAAATATAAATTTGTTGATTCTGTGGACCTGTTACTGGGAGTTGAGGGCTCCACCAAAGGCAGAAGTTTGAGAATCTTCTGTGGCACATATCCTCTGGACCAGCTGAGCCTGCAGGACTAGAGACAAATGTAGAAATGCTGCAGTGGGTTTCAAACCCTAGAAAATAATATTTCACTGTGTCTCTATTTTAGTCTCAGTATTACATTTCCAAAACAGAGAGATGCTCAAAACTGTCAGTAGGGCTAACATTTCTTAGTCACTTTTGACAATCCCTTTCAGGGAGATTGTCTGTTTTAGAGTACAGTAGGTACAGTTCATGCTTTAGACACTATATTGTTCTAGTTTCTCTTTATAACAAACTCAAGACCTTGTCAACTGTCAAAGTTTTCATTTGCTTTGTCCTTTATATTTCTTTTCCGCCACAGATATCTCAAGGGGAAGTGTTTGTCATTTGCTGCACTATTCAGTGAAAGTCTCCCAAATAAGGGGATTTTTCTTCTTTCTAAACATCAGTTCCACCAAACATCAGCCTTCTCCAGAACTGTACTGCATTACACTTTACTCACTGATTCACCCTCTTCCACCCCCTTCTACCCAAAAACAGTTGAGGAAAAGAGTATCTCTATGTTCAGTGTCACCCCTGTGTATTGCTAACACCAGCTCCTACCTTTGAAAAGAGGAAAACCAGAAATATAAAGAACACAGCATAGATTATTTGTTTTTCAGATATTTCTCATGTACATCATTCTAGCATTGGTTAAGTGGCTATGTGACAACGCTTATCTCTGTTCTGCCACAGATATTGGCATGCCCTACTTCCCTCAGGGCTTTTCACAAAGCATCCCCTTTCCAGCTTCCACTGGACATTTGTTCATCTAATACCCACTCCTACTTCATGTGAAAAGGATTATTTCCAACAGAAATTCATACTCTTTCTCTCTCTCTTTATCTCTGTCTCTCTTCAGAGAACTGATGACTGAATCATCCTTTACGCTGGGGATAAAAATAATTATGGAAGGGCTAGGAAGCTCCATGAGTTTCAACTTGCAGAGTTTCTGTTGGGTTTGCCCATCAAGGGGCGGGGGAGGGAGGACAGGGTGTGGTTTTATCCCTAAGCTAAAAATACAAAAGGCAAACAGTGGTTCCAATAAGAGTAAACTACACATTGTACCCAGTGTTATTATTCTGTATTGGTTTTCAGCCTACCTTTCATGAGGATATGATAGTGATGACTTCACTTCACCCATCACTAATACCGTGGGAATCAGTAACCATTATACTGATGGCAAAGATAATTTGGGTCCAAGCAGAAAAGAGAAATTACTTATCCAGCCAAAAAGAATGGGGTTCCTACTACTTCGGGACAAGATTAAAGCCTGGAATTGGAATCAAATCTTTGTGGTCAGGAAGAATCTGGACACAGCCATGACTGAAGGCAAAGAAGCAGACAGTGTGGCCCAGCAGGTGCCAACCAGCCTGCTGGCTTAGGCTGGGCTGCAGACTTGGCAAGAACATCAAGGGCTCAGGAGTAGAAGAAGACAGAAGTCCAGACCTGGGGTGGGGGCTGTCAAAAGGAGCCTGAGAATCTCTCTGAGTGGGGAAGGAAACTAAGGTGGAGAGATTGTCTTGGGGTGGAGGCTGCAACTGTGGGAGATGTGGCCATTCAGGGAGTACAGTATTCTGTAGTTTTCAGGAATTATGAAGGTTATTTTGAACTACGACAATTAGTCCTTGGGAATGCATGTTTCCATTGCTTGGTTTTTTCAGAGAGGGAAAAGAAATAGTTACCTCAATTCATTTTTAGCACTGTTGTGTAAGTCTTTGATGACTGGAACAACCTGATAAAATAAGAATCAGAAAATATGAGATTGGATTGATCAAAAATTAAAAAGCACCCCAAGATAACAAGCATATTCTTAGAAATCTGCTATATTGCATAATTTGTTAAGAGATCACCAATATCAAGTTTCAGTCCTGTGCTGTACATAGTTTTTCTGAAACATGATATTATATAGATTTTTAAAAGTAGCAGGGAAAATAAAAAAAGTATCACATTATTTTATGCACTGTTTTTAGGTTCCTTCTGTAAGAAATTTTATAATTAAATTGAACAAATCTTCCTATTGTGAGAGACCTAACCAATTTTTAAAAGTATTAATTTATGCTTCTAGTTCAGACCGCTCTCATCAAGATCATCTTTCCTACGTGGTCCTCTGAATATGTCATCTTCCTTTTTATAGTCTCTGAGTCACTTAACTCAATCTCTTATTAGTTTCATCTCACATTCATTTTTTCTTGTGATTGTTTTTAGGGTTATAAGACACAGAGTCTCTGCTTATGCTCTGTACTAATTCCTTTTCACACTTACTCATTACAAGCTTGCCTGTTCTGCTGATGGCTCCAGCTTTTATCTCCAAATCCCCTTCCATTCTCATAAGTACTTCCATCATTTCTTCCACTCAACACCTAGGCTGAAAGAACTCTCACAACATAACTTTGCCAACCTTCCTTTCTCTTGTTTTAAATGCTACATAATTCCAACTTCTACATAATCACATGGAAATAGTAAGATTTTCAGAATTAAAAACCAGTATTTTGTCACCAGGGCATATAAGACAGCGACCATCTAATCAATGTGCAGCACAAACCTGTGAGTTGTCCTACCTCTTTCTATCTTACATGCAGCCATATTTAATTCCTGTGTACCAACTGCAACATCTTCAGTGCAAATATGAACAACTAATTTTTCCAGGATGCTTTTAGATTAATACAGGAAAAGCAACAGTAGTAGTGCATTATATGCAGACAGTAGTGCATTTCATGCAAACTGGTAATTTTAAACCTAACAATAATTTGTTCTTAACAATGCTGCAGGCAAAATCAGTACATAAATCAGAAGCCTGCCCTACAGCGTCCTCTGTTTTTTGAAAGTCTGTTGTTTTAAATGCAAGTTAAAAATTAAAACACGAATTGATCTGAAATAGCTTTGTTTATAATCATCTGCCCATTAAGAGCTATTAAGTAGGTCAAGTGTGTCCTTTTTACATAAATTTTGAAAGCCACATGCTGTTAGAGGGCAAAACAAATGACTAAGATGGAACTCCCAAGTACTTTATAGCACTATATCACTATATACACGTAAAAGTGTAAGCCATGAGAAGACAAAAAAGATGACAAAGTAAGTAAGAAATCAATTCAACAAAAAGTTTTGAAAAGGAGCTTTAGAAAGACTTGGAAGACTGATATACTAACAAAAAAGAAAAAAAAGAAAGAAAACATGATAAGGTGGTTGTCTCTGAAGGCTCCTGGAGGCAGAATGTCAAATTGTACAATATTTCAAATATTCCAATTCTGACATATTGTGTGCACAGACAAATATCTGGGATACTCATATGAGAAAAACTGTGAAAAATTAACGGTTGTTCTTCATATAATTTTAAAGTACATTCTGTTGCAGGATTTTTAAAGCTCTAAAAATATTTTACTAAAAATATGAGCAAAATCCATGCTACGTGGAAGTCAGTGCTTTTAAATTCAAACAATAGTTCTAATTCTTATCAAATTGGACAGCAGTCTATTAATGTTGGGAATTGGGCTGTATTTCTGTTTCCTGAATGTTGTGCACAGAGGGCTTTAGAAACAGAAGATGTAATTCGAGTGCTAACTCAAGCATATAAACTACCTTTATATTCAGAACCATGGAAAAGATTCTTGCATGTTATGTGCCAGTATTTCTGCAAATTGTTGAAAGATAAACTGTACGTAGGATATATCGGCTGATTGTTGTGGTTTGGGGGAAATGCTTTATAGAAATGTGGGATTTTTCCAAATAAAATGTGTTTCAGACTTTAGCTACAGAAAAATAATAGATACAATAAATGGCACCTGTTTTTAGCTTGAGCTTCCATTTGTTCCAGAACTGTTTTCATAACAAGATATATAGCTTTAATTCCATTTTTCTTCTCTGCTGTTGCAAACAGATACAAGAATTTTATCTCATTTTATACATTACTTTTGAAGTAATTTTTCTTGATGAGCTTCTTAAGCTGCTTTTCAAAAAAGAATTAATAGAAAAAATAACTTCATCTTTGGAAAAATAGGGAAATGGTTTGTATCACCATAGTCATAACCATAAAAAGGGGTCTGAACACCAGTCTTGTGACTGAGACTTTCCAAAATAAAACAAAACAAAACAAAACAAAACAAAATAAAATAAAATTCTATTAAATTAAATTTAAAGAGAACTTAAATACAGGAGGAAGAAAAATGTAGCAATAATCTGAGATCACTAAAAATAATTATACACTCTGTTTCTTTTTATTAAGCTTTTGCCTACATATGCAGCTGAAAAATGCAGTACGTAACTTAATTTCACTAAACAGCATAAAGGAAAAAGGGGTTAATCTGAAATCTTGGACTGAGGTCTGAAATGACCAGTCTAGGCTAATGTGTTAATCAGAAATGCAAGGCTCTGCTACAGATCCCGCCAAAGAAAGGATTTCCCATAAAAGAACCAGACATAATAAAAGAAAATTGCTTCAAATTACCCTGATCTTCACTATGACTCATTCTGGGATGCTTTCTAACAAGCCAGGACAAATCTGAAAGAAAACCCAAATAAATATTTGTTGTCAGATTTAATATCTAGTAGATATTATTTCTAAAGAAACCAAGTTATTTAAGCAATGTAGATTCCTCTGTAATTCTCTGAAGAAGACAGGTTTAAAACAAGAGGATGTAAAGGTAATGGTGTAAAATAAAATTAAGCAAGAACAAATTAATAAGGAGAATTACAGGCTTATATTTAGAACTGGACCATCCAAATACCTTAGTGATTGCTAAGAATGGTAACCACATTTGCTGAGAAAGAATTCAGTTTCTCAAACTAAATAATGTCTCTTAAAAAGTAGTGTTTTCCTGTCTGATGAACAGTAACACTTTTAAGCTAGAAGTTGCCCTTTAGACCTGAAGACAAGTGTTTTTAAATAAATTATTAATAGTAGTATGTACTACTAAAATATCTCATTGAATTTGTGTTAACTTTTCCCAGAGAATCAAAATTAATTTTTTTTAAAAGCCTAAGTTAGACATGGAGGTCATCAAATATGAAAATCTAACCCTGTGGCCACAAGTTAGTGCTCCTTTGATGTAAATATTCTGATTTTATATTGAATTAATTTATGGTACTAAAAGAAAACACCAACTTTTTGTTTTGTTTAGCTACATTTTACTTTCAGGCAATCTGTTTTGTTTTATTGCTGAGATAAAACACAGAAACCAGATGATCAAGTTTAACAATGTTATTGTTCGATGCAAGCATGAAGAATTTGGTAAAGCATCCCAAAACATTTGACTTTTTCCCTTAAATATTTCAACAGCAAATATCACTGACTGTTAGCTCTAATGAAATTAGCTAAACAGCTGAGAGTAGCATAATACCATTCCTTAGATTCTGTTTCTATCTGAGACAGTGAGAGAGAGATAGGAACACATTCTGGGGAAAAAAATTTGATTCAGGAATGAGAGACAGAATATAGCTGAAAGATACTGTTAAGATCTCCATTTATAAATCTCAACCTTTCACAGAGCCTTCCAGGGAAACTTATTATATGCATGGTTTAATTGTCTAAGGAGAGAGTTGGGCTACTGGTCCAATACAGACTTACTATAATAAACAGTGTTTAAAGATGTCAGCTTGCCCAGCAATGTCTTAAGAGGAAATACTGACTCTGCATTTTTAAGAAACCATTCATTTGTAGGGAAGCTGATTAAACCAGCCAGGCATTGTATGTCCTCTGCCTCTGGGAAGGATGGCAATAGATTTTTAATAAATGCATAATATTTACTGAGCTGTATGAATATTCAGAAGCTAAGGTGTTTAAATTCTGACTATCTTTTGTAACTGCTTACCAGCCATGGAGTTTAAGGTTTGTCAGCATTCCTCATTCACGTGGTTCGTAAAGAGAGCACTACACTTAATCTAAAGAAAATCTTTCAACTGTTATTAGTTTATAACAATTTTTTTTAAACTATCAGGTATTGGTGGAAGAGTAGCTGCACAGAGAATTAATATCTATAGAGATATATACACTGGTATGTTTATTACTGATTAGTGAACAAAACTCCCTTGTAATACATGAGTTTTCCCTGAAATATGGAGAGAAGGCTGCAACCTGCAGTGGGATAGCAGCAGCAGTGCTGTAGGAAGACACCCTACCTGTTACAGTGTGTGGTTCTCTCACGAGCAAAGAAATTCCACTGTATCTTTCTCCCATGTTCCTGATAGAGCTCTTTTTGGCCTTGATATTGTGGTCCCTATAAGCCTCTTTCTTTTGGCTATATTCTTAAAATAATTCTTTTGGCCTTAAGACTGCAGGTTGAAATTCACTCCCCAATGGTGTCCAGAAGGCCCAGCACATCCAGAGACAGCAAGCAAACTGGATCTTGAGCTGCAGTCCTGAGCACAGACAGGTTGGGTGAAACCTGAGAGGATGGAAAGTGTGTAGCTTCTACAGCAGCCACGGACCACAGGCTGGGAGAGCAGGGCTGTGAGCCTCTGCAGTGCCAGCTGTTCACACTTCAGGTGTGGGCTGGCTCAGAGTGCTGCCTGCCTGGTGCCTGGGCTTGGATGGCCAGGGCCTTCTAGGCATGGCACAGCAGCAGCCATATAAGAACCAGCGGAGTGTAACCCATGGAAACGTGGGATTAGACAATTTAGGCACTGTAGGATTAAGGAACAACTGGCAAAGAAATTAGAGGTTCTGCCTTTTGGAGGTAGGCATGACAGCAAGGGGTCAAAATGATTTGGCACTTCTAGCCCTTGGGGCCTGTCTAAAGTTGCTGTTCTATTAATTATGCAGCTTTTTACAGGTATACAGAAGATGAGAGAGTTTGGCATTTTCTTGCCTGCCCTGCCAGCATTTATTCTTTGACAAGATCAGCCTTGTGTAAACAGTGTGAACCCAATGGTATTTGCTTAACATTTTAATTGGGAAATATTTTAAAGGGAGGGAGTTTGAGGTGTCCTTTGTTTTCTGCTTGGTGGTTTCCCATGTTTCTCATGAAATGGAATAGACTCAGCTCTTTTGTCTATTCTCTTGTGCTAGCATATTAATAAAACATCATAAGGCACTTGGCTATTTGTAAAAGTCCCACTTATAGCCATCTTTGTGGTAAGGGCAGGCCTGCTGCCTCTTGCTCTAATCATGCTGTAACTGTGAAAGGCATTGCTAAAGGAGACAGCTGTATTAACTACAAATCTGTCATTTTCTTAACCGGAAGGAATAATTGTGCCGAATTACCTTTCTGTTTTGGGGAAAATGGTGAGAAACTTGTCCAATTTTGTTACAACAAAATTGAGCACAATTCCAGTTTTGGTTGGGTTTGGGGTTTTTTTAATACGTAATTTTCATCTTATATTTGGTGTTTAAACGCTTGCAAGGGGTATCTTCAGGTGGAATTGTGTTTTTTGTGGATTGCCACCGCTGCTAAGGCATGTTGCTTGTTGAGAGCACTGTCTCAGTTGGGCACTTGGCCTCTGCCTGGCCAGGAGTTGCTTGACAACTTCAGAGCAGGGATCCCAGCTTCTCAACAAGACATGAGCAGCTCCACTTTTGCTGGCTGGGTCAGGGGATAAGCTCCTTTCAGCAGACCTAGTTTGAGCTGTTGTACAGAGCCAGCAGAGGCCAGGAGCGTGGTGTCCCCAGTGCCATTAATGGGAAGGTCCAGGGCTGTGTGTGGCTGCCAGCTGGCAGGGACAGCATCTCTCTGCAGTAAGGGTAGCCCCCCAGTATCAAGGAGGTGCTTGGCAGAAGGCTCTGTTGGGATTTCCTAAGAGCTCATGCTTGGAGTGAGAGCCATTAGGACTGTCGTTTGGGTCTGCAGAAGGGGAGTTGTTTTCACTCTCTCACCCTTGGTCAAATCTTGCAAAATCTGCAGTCAAATTCCATCTCATTCCAGACAATTCAACCAGGTGAGACTATCAAAGACACTGCTAATCATACAATTACAAATTATTCTTTCTCCTAAGCAGAATAATTATATTCTGTAGATATCTTTATTGCCTCTGATAAGAATTATTATGTTTTCATGTATGGTGCGCTGCAAATGTTTTATGATATTTAGGGTTTTACAAAGCACTCAGAAATAAAACCTGAGGGGAATAAAACTCCTCAGCAGATGTAAATCAATGCAGTTGCACCAAATCTAGCTGGGAATCTATCCCTCTATATCTTTATAGCTCAATGTCTCAGAATCTTTATAGCTCACTGGACATGCATAAGGGGCAAACAGTGAAATAAATATGTATCTTTGACTTCCAAAAGATAACTAGTAATTGGCAGAAAAAATTCTGTACAAGCTAAGAATTAAACTGAAGCTAGATCAGAATTTAAAGGCAAAACCTGAGGAATTACTGATATTTATTTCTTGTTAATGAAAAAATGTTCTGCTGTTACTTTACTGCTGGAACTTTTGTTTAACAACTTGTATAAGAACTGCCTGGATAATTTTGCAAGTTAAGAAAGAGTTGGGAATATATGTTTTTTCTAAACTTTTTGCGTTTTGATTTTTTTGCGGGGGGGGGGGAACATAGTACTAGTTACATTAACAGTTCTGTTGTTCTTTGAAGACTACTGGAAGTGTATTTTATTCATTAGCTAGTATTTTAAGGAGTCAAGGTCTTGCTAGAAACCTATGATACACCTTTTATGAGAATTTTACTAATTTACATCAAAAGCTCTTTCTCCCAGTAAACTTTATTATTCCAAATCCAGATACTCCAGTGTCTAGCATTTTGAATCCTATGTTTAAATTTTAGCTAAGTATATGTAAAAATGTAGTACAAGTTACTCATGCTAGTGTTAACAAAAGACTACTTTACATCATCATGTATTTGACTTCTACATATGCTAATGAATGGTTGTGAAGAAGATGTGAAGCAACAATCAGAACTCTTACTTCGGATAGTCAGCTTTCTCCAGCATGATGCAACACTAAGTTTTGAAATTTCTCATGCAGGCAAAGGAAAACCAACTTCACAACTCAGCAACAGAAACTACATGAAGGACCTTTCAAAAGTCAAACAGCTTTACCTCAGCAAGTACTTAAATGTTCTGTTTAAAGCTAAATACATTCTTGAAGGCATCATATTCAGAAAATAATGAGACACAATTATTGAAATAGAAACCTCTTTTTCTATTTTAAATAATTTTGTCTCATCATTTCAATGACGCACTTGAAAAGCAGTGAACTTTGGAGAGGTGTCTACTGGAAAGGTAGATGGAAACTTCCCAAATTTTTTTTCTCACATGTTTAAATAATAATTGCCTTTCCATTTAGTATCCAAATGTTTTGTTCTGCTACAGACAACATACACAAAATTATATGCATGCTCTTTTCGGACGGTCTTAGTTTCTTTTTTATCATACTAGTTTGGCATTCCATAAACATGCTTTTTTAACTAAGCTCAGCATTGACCTCCTTCAGTTCTCCCCTTATTTGCTGATTAAAAAGCAAAGGTCATATTAACTGACTCTGACATATCACTTTCTGGGAAAGGTAGTTTGAGCAAAGCATGAGTTTATCTTCAGAGTGGAAAGATCCTCCCCACAGAGCACTCAATTGTGGTATCCCATGTGCTTTGACATGTAAATGGAACACCACAGGCATTAAATAATTGGGTCAGATATCTACAAGATCTTTATCCTACTGTCAAACACAATTTAGATCAGATAATTTCCAAAGTTAAAAGAACTTGCTCCTGCTACCATTAAAGTCAAGAATAAAATTCCCCATTGGTAGCAGCCTGGGCAGACTGAAACCTGAAGACATTATTTCATTATTTGGCCCTCTCTCACACTTTTTTGACTGAATAAAATTTTATTTCCATAATATTTTTTAATTCCCTGTTCAATTTTTGAATTTGTTACTATCTGATTTCTTTAATCTCCTACTTTGGTGGCACATTTTGTTGCAGATCCTACAGACTCCTAACACAAGCAATTGATCCTTTTAGTTCTATGGCGTATTGTTGGAAATTAGCAAGGCCTTTGGAGAAATCAAAGGCAAGATCACAGTGTCCTACATGCTCATAAGGATCACTGCCCTGCAAACACATGATAATGACTTCGTGCACAGAGCAATTTCATTGAGTTCAGAGCTTTGATGCTACAATTTACTTCATGTACTTGGAGCCACTTTGAATATATTGGGTTTCCTCACAAGTCCATGAATAATAAGGATTGGGGCATAAGATGACTTCTTAAGGAGTAATAAATCAGTGGCATTAAGTATGAGAAGTTTGCTCTTTGTAAAGCTCCTTTGAAGTGTAAATGTTAGGGCACCATTTTGTTGCTAGACTGTTTTGTTCTCTCAGGCTCAGCTGGTGAGATAACACTGAGTTTTAGTAGAATGACTAAAAGTGGAGAAAAACTCAGCAGATAGTTCAACAAGCTGAAAGTGATTTTCATGTCATTATGAATATTCACAATCACATTGTTAGTATTTTCCCTCTTTTTTTAAATATACATGCCAAAACTAGAAAATTCAAAAATCTGAAATGTATCAACCTAAGTGATCAAAAGGTGTATTGTAACAGAATGGCAGTAATACTGGTTTTCAAGAATTCTGAGGAAATATTCTCAGATATATCTCAGAATAATTGGCGGTCACTTTTTGTTTACTTCATATTTCTATTTATTATATATTAATGATTCACAGAAAGATCTTTTTTGGAAAAAAATTTAGATTCATAAGAAAATTCTTGCATGTGTAGAATTTAATATCATGTGTAGCCAGAGTTATGCCATTTTCTCACTACTATTTTATTAATATTCTTTGTTATAACTTTGATTAGTAGTATAAGTGTGTAAGTTTCAGTGGGCTGAATTAAATATGTGATAATATGATGTAATTTTATATAGTTTCAGAAGAAGTCAATTAGAAAAACTACAAAAATAATTTCCTATCCAAAATATTATAATAGACTACTTTTATTTTAAAACTATTATTTTAATAATTTTATTACTTTCATCAATTGTTTAATTTCTTCAAAAGAATTATTTGAATAGAAAAATAGTAGGGTGAAAACTGTGCCAAAATTATATCAGATGAAATGCTCCTTGTGATTAACCAAGCTGAAGAATCAGCTCTGAATTTTGCACTGATATGTGTCCCAACATTATTTCCCTTTGAAATTCAACCATATTTTAGCTTCTATTTTTTAAAGCATTCACAGCACTGCTGAATACTTGTGCAGATTTTATATTCTGTGAAGGAAAAGTGTCAATTTTGTGTAAACTAAATTATGCATGTTAAGTTTTGGAACCATTTATTTTTTCTTTGAATGATACAATGCTCACATTAAATATAGATTGACCCTGGGAGGAAGTAGTATGAGCCAGTGATTTTTCTGTGTTATGGGAACTAGAAGACCTGGGTCTGTTTCCAATTCTGCCACTTAATTGTTATATCACCTTGAGCAAAGTCCGTCTAACAAAGTCAAATTTAAGTGCTTCAAGTTATACATCCAACTTCATATTCAAGAACATAAGTACGGAGATATTTATGAATGAGGGAGTTAAATCATGCAGAGAGACAAGGTATTTATTTTTATTTCTTAATAGGAATTTTACTAGACAGTGTCAGGCTTATCAAATTTTAAAAGTTGTAACTGAATTTTTTAATGCCATCTGCAAAGCGAGTAACTTAAGTTCTTACCAAGAACTTAAAGGGAAGGGGTTGTGGTAAAAAAGGGAGCAATGAAAGGTGTCCATGATATGTTTTCAAATCTTCAGAGAACAGCTATGACATATAGGAAAAATTCACTCCTATGATTACTCCATATTAACATTGCAATGGTACAGCCTTTGGGAAGCATTTCTTACCATAGCAGGATGAAGCTGCTCCCAGTAAACCAGAAATGTGAAGTTATCAGGAAAGAAGATCCTGCATGAGACTTTGCTTTGGAAGATAGCTCAGAAGCAAGAGAGTATATGGCTGGAGCCATTGTGGGGAGGGGATGGAGGAAAGCAAGTCTCAGGAGTAGTATTGTGACCAAAGAAAGGCTCAGTAAAAATCTACATATATTTAATGCCTATAAAAGCATTTACCCACAAATTAAAAACCCTCACAAGCACAAAAAGTTCTCTTTTTTCTCTTTTCGGTTACAACAAAGCAGTGGGCACAACCAGTCTATTAAACCAGATCTTACAAGAGATAAACTTCCGGACTAAATGGAAAAATCCAAATCCCTCATGACAGAGGGAAAGGGAATCTGTGGAAGTATCTCCCAACAGCCAGGGCAACCTGGTGTTCTCCTGACTCTAACCCAAAACGACACTGTGTACCACAGAGAGGATACAGCCCTGAAGCATCTCGATACAGAGGAACATGGAGCTATGGATTACAAGCAACTATTGGAATATGGTTCTAATTTGAGAAATCCCTTTCATTTGACTAGGCTGCACCAGGATAACAAAGACATGTGGTTATGCTACTATATCAAGATGAGAACAGATTGAACCTGTTAAACATATGATCGGTCCTTCTGCGAACAGAAAGTGTTGTTCTCCCAACCCCCAGTTTGATTTCTACACTCTCTGTGTCCTGTTCTGCCCTAAACACATGTCAGCCCATGCTTGAGTGCTCATTTCAACACTGGTATTGTGTGAGCAGCTGCACTCACATCTGTTGACAATGAAGGGATTTGAGCTGTCGAGGTGCCATACTCCTTTGCTTTCAGTCTGCCTGTAATGAGGAACACAGCCAAGATGAATTCTCTTCTAGATCACTTTGTTTGGGAACTGAACACTGCGGCACTTATGTTACTGCTGTGCTATGCCATTAGTCTGTGCCTCTATGATCACTTACTTTCACTCCCATGAGGACATAGCCCAGAATTTACAATCCAATACTGAATGCATTGCACGCTTCTATAATAAAACTCGCAAGTCCTGGTACCAACAAGAGGAGAACACTACTTTCCAAGATTCCTGGTTAGCTGATGCATACCCAGATTTTCTCTCCCTTTTTATTTACTTTAAGTTGCCTGTTCTCTGTGCATTTCTTTGCCCCCTCTGCTGTTAGTGCCCTGAAGGCCAGACAAGTAGTCCAGGTCTGGATACAAATCCAGAAGGGCTTCTGTTCACAATCAGCAGAAGAGAAATTCATTGTTTCAGTGCCAGTAGTATTTAAATAATTGAGGTTATGGATTTCACACTTTATATAGTATCTGTTCAGCTCCTGTCTTATTCTTCTGCAGCCAAGAGGCCTTAATCCTAGTTGTGGGAAGCTGTCCCTCCATCTGAATCAAACTCTATGTTCATGAGTCATGTCAAATGCAGGCAAAATAGTAAAGGAATTTGAAACTTAGCCATCTTGAAACAAAACCATTTCTTTAGTGTATCTAAATTTATACGTCTTTTACAAAGTAAAATAAGATTGGGTTTACACACCATCTTCTTCTATTGAACTTAATTTCCAATCTGCTAAACCATATTCATCTTCAGAATGGGTATGAAGGAGATGATGCAAGGACAAAATGTGTTGAGCTCAAAATTTCACTTGCATGACAATATATAACACATTTAACCCAACTCTATAAAACTTTACAGTGGGCATCTGTTTGACTACAAGTATAACAAATTCAATTTCACTACAAGTATAACAAATTCAATTTCTTAAAAAATATTCAAATGCCATCCAAGGCAAAATGCAAATTGTCAGTGCTACCTTTATTTTGTGGATTTAGAATGGACCTTGTTTTCATTCCCCTCTCTGCCATCTCTTCCACCATAAACACAAGCACACACCTCTTTCCTAACCTGGATATCACTCAAGAATATAAGAGTAGGAATGGATTCATATTCTCCTTGTAACAGAGTTAAACTGAATAATTTATAGATTGCTTATTGTGCTGCTTTATACATAAGTGGGTGTGGTGTGACTTACAAAAGGAGGTGCTCAACCAATGCTAAGTCAAGGTGAATCACAAATATGATTTCGAAAGTGATGGGATTGTGATCATTTGTGTCTCCTGATGCAATTCATTTCCTAGTTTGGGACACACCATGCTGTAAATATCAGGAAGCTGAGGTGAATAATATGTGCCCAAGGAGCAAAACTTGTTTTCCTAAGCAGGTTGGTCACTTGCATTTGTACCAATTTGTGGGTATTAGATAAATCATTATTTTTACACATATTTATCTATTTCTCATAAGATGCTTACCTCTTATATCTGTGCATGTTGTCTGAATCTGAGTCGCAAACTGGTAACAACCTTAAGTTTACTGTACTTTAAATGTGGTTCTTGTATGACTGGCTTCTCACAGTAAAACTAATTAATGAAGTATTATTATCTGGTAAACACATTGTATTTTCATAATTTTATCATTTTAAAGAGACATGCTACAACATTTCAAGGTGGCAGCCCTGGAACCATCTCCACGGTCTGTCAGCACAGCACACATTATCTTGGGGTCTGCTTTTCCCAGGTGGTATCATAACCCAAAAGAACAAGTGTTGATAAAATTTCAGCACTGAAATATTCCAACTGCCAGTTATAAGAGCCGAAATTAACTCTAAAGCTCACTGACAAAGAAAAGCCTGAAGTTAGAATGTGTAAATGAATAGGAGAGAATCAAGCTCTTAATTTGGAATGCATGAACAATGAAAATTTGATTAAATGAAAGCTCTTGCTACTAGGTTTTGGCTTTAAAATAATTGCTCTAGAGGGTGA
Source organism: Anthoscopus minutus (assembly GCA_013399455.1). Taxonomy (NCBI): domain Eukaryota; kingdom Metazoa; phylum Chordata; class Aves; order Passeriformes; family Paridae; genus Anthoscopus; species Anthoscopus minutus. The sequence goes on along the minus strand of VWYI01014702.1, from coordinate 994 downwards.
GGGCACACATGGTAGCTCATAATTAGTATATTAGAAAAATAATGCAAATAAATAAACAAGATTTTCAAAGGCAAAAATCCCTGTGTTACATAAGTGAGACTAAGGAATGACTGCTGGCTGGAAAGGTCTTTGAAAAATTCCATATTCATTATCCTCGAGGCAAAGAGAATTAAAATAAAGCAGAAAGTAGAGCCTCAAGAAGACTTCAGTACAGACAGCACAGACTCAATTTCCATCTAAAGTAATGGTGTGAGCGATCTCACACCATTACTCCCAGCTCAAATAAGTTCATTGTGCCCACATTACTGCCTAAAAGCTGCACACACAAAAAGAGAAACTAAAGTTTCTCTCTGTTCTCCATCTCATTTAGATAATGGAGTTCAGTATGATGGGAATTTTTATGTCATGGATGAGCACTCTAAGAGATAGAGAAATGAAAGTTGTCAGCAGCCAAAGGCATGTGTTGGACTGACACAGCATGACCAGAGATACTTACAGAAAGTAACATCCTACTTCTAGGACATACAGCTCCTGTAGGTATAGGCTGACAGGAAAAACAAAACATTATTTCATTTGTGCATTTGCTGCTATAAGTCATCTACAGAGGCTAGAGGAACACCTATTTAAGGAAGATTTAAAGGGAAAAGAAAATCCAGACTATCAACACATTGTCTCATGTAAGTTTTAGCTGGTTCTTCTCTGCTTAAATCAAATCATGACCTATATAAACAGAGAAAGGTATATAAACATCCTATATGTAGTACATTCAGTTGAATAAACAGTTTGCATACTAATGTAAACGGCTTAGGTGTTTTAATGCACTGGTGCTATAGCAGGTTCTTAGATACAGATTTCAGAACTCAAAAGGAAACGTGCATATTCAGTTTTTTTCAAACAAAATTAAATATACTCAGAGACTACAACTATATTCTCCCTCGATCTTGCAAATTCTTTTCTCAGTTCCATCAGTCAATTCCATAAAGTTATGCTTGAT
>VWYI01014696.1:4690-16697 GCA_013399455.1 Anthoscopus minutus | reverse complement strand
TTGAAAACAAGTAGTCTTTCCCCTCTATTTCTTTTTTTTTTTTTTCTCTTTCCCTGGGAAATTTTGTAAGTTGCTTTTTTTTCCTGTGGGAAAGTATGTAATTTCTAAAATTCTGACACTTTCAAAATAAGAAAAGCTTCAAGTGAAGACTGCTTATTTCTCAAAGTACCACCCTTTTCTGGCTAGGCACATGTCCATGTGGACATTGAGCAGTGACCTGAAGAGACTGTTCTCTTTGTGACTGTGAAATTCTGTGTCTAGGGGAGTAGCTCCTGGCCTCTCTACCTCACTCAGATCTTCCACCCTTACAAGTACACACATTGCATCTGTTAAACACACCCATTCTCCTGAACTTTTGATAGCTTCTGAAACAAAGAGGGTTCTTGTGGTGATTTTGCCTGGCTTGCCAGGACAAGGACAGACTGGAATCTCTTCTTTGTAAGGACTTGCACATGCAGAATTTCAGACTTAAATCCATTTTGAATACTCCCTTTAACTGCCTGAGTACTTCTGGGTTTCAGTAAAGTACTGTAGCTACTGTAGATGCATATAGTTATCCAAACATAATACACTTTCATACAACTGAGCTAGGAAAGATCGCCTCCAGAGGCTCTAAAGGCTCTTTATTTCTTTATGCAATCACAGATAAAAGTCTACTCCATGAAGGTGATTCAAAAATATAAAATAATGAGAAAAAATGCTCTTGCAGTTGCTAGGCTTTCTAGCAGTTGCTAGGAGATAGGCAGCAGTGGTGGCAGTGATTTTGGAAAATAGGTCCCCACATTAGGCAAACAAGGACTTGTTTTCAAACTTCTAGCAGATTTGTTATTTGGGTACTGTATAAGCCAATATACGTCCTTAATGAAGTATAAATACAATTATATAATGATTTTATTAGAAACAATTTAAATGTTCTTGAGCTTAAAATTTTTTTTAAAGTTATCCTTTTACTTTTTCCTTTTTTTTGGGACATCCTAGGCTTTAAGAAATATCAGAATCAGAAACAGCAGGAGGACCAGCAGCATTAGAAATGTGTTTGACATTTCATTTCAAGCAAGCCAGAAAGGTTTTTTAAATCATGCTGTCTGCCTTTTCTCTTTGGCACATCCTTTCTCTTTGATTTCCTTTTCATTCTCCTGAGTTTTTCATTATCTTTCCAGTACAAAACATTAGACCACCATGCTACATAATGGAAATGAAACATTTAAGGGATGCTGAGTGCTGTGGCCTCACTGCAGATCAGAATGTAACTGTGATACATGTAAGTTTAACTTCTTTGAAAATCATACTGCTTTTTGTATGAGAGCTGAGAGTAGCAGAACCATACTAAATCTAAATTGAATGTGTAGGATTAATGACTTGCTCAGGATTTGGTGAGACTTTTCTATTACTCTGACTTGGTTTTGAGTTTATATAATATTTACATAATTTGTTTCTGCCTTCTTGAGAAAAATTAATAAATATGTCAGAAAATGTTCTGAGGTATTTTGAACTGCAGTGATCTAATTCCAATAATATATTGGATCTCTGTGACTCTCAGAACATTTTCAAAGTTCATTTTGTTCCAGTGAAGATCAGATCTGGCTATGTGTCCTTAACACAACTAACCAAAGAACACTGAGCATCAATCAATTAAATGTTTTTATTTTTTAATTGATTTAGTACTTTAATTACAGGTTTTGAGAATACTGGCTTCTATTTTTTTGTAGGATAGCTTGAAAAAACAGTAGAATGGAATGCTAATTCATTTACTGTGGAGGATTTATGGAGGAGTAGAAGAGAGAGACATAAATGATCCTGGCAATCAGGAAAAGATGAACACAATCTGATATCAGAAAGTTGCTTGCAAGTGCTTTTAGAGTTTATAGTTAAATTGCAGATATTTTATACTAATGGAAAAAGGGAAAAAAAAGCACAAAGTGAACATAATATAAACTTGTATTGGCCCAAAGAAGACTGATTTTGATTAACTTGCAATTAAATTATAATTTAATTCACAAATTTGTGTTTTAATTCCTGTCCTTGGCCAAAATTCCTTCTGAGAAGTTAATTCTCTTTTCTCTAAGAAAAAAAAGATTTCTCTTTCCTTCTGAAAGAGAAACAATTTTAAATCTTCCAGCCTTAGGAAAAAATGGCTCAAGCTCTAACTTTCCATCTGAAGGCTGGGTACTTTGCAATTGAAGGAAGGTGAAGTGCCTACAATTCTGGGGATCTTTGACCACTGAAAGAAGCCAGTATTCTTGCAAAAACTCTTGTCTCCCTGTAGTCAGGGATGCTGGAAATTTGTTATCAACCCTGAAACCACTCTTAGTGTTGAGCATTTTACAAGATCAAAGGAAACCTGAGTTTATCATACTACCATCAGGAAGTAGAGGGAAAGGAAATAATACCCCTAAGCTCGACTTAAAATTAGTATTACAAAGTTTCCGTAACCCTCTGGAAAATTTCTGCTTCTCCCAAGCTGGGATCCAGGATTCACCTCAAGACTGTTCCCTGCATGTTGCTTTTCATGAAAGGGAAAAAACCTTTCTTACATTTCTCTTCTCACTTGTATTTCTTCTGACTGTAACTTCTCTCCTATGCATCCCAATGTCACGTCTCTTTTACTCAGAGTACCAGATGGATCTCCTTTCTCATGGATCTCTTCTGCCACTGCCACAATCCATGTCACATGGGAAAACATTTCTGGAGCAGCTTCATTAGCAAACCCAGACAAGCTCATGAAGCAGCTTGATTCTTCAAAGATTCATTTGTATAACATACATAAATTATTTTCCCAAAGCCAGTAACTAAGGGAAGCTTACACCACCCTAATTTTGCATATGATTCTACATGTAATTTCTGCTGCATTTACCTGGAACTAATCTTTCACCAACATACTGGTGTGAGTGAAGCTGAAATTCTTCTTGAACACGCAAATTTAAGAAGACAAAGATCTTAACAAATTGTACATAATGCAATCCTGTTTACAAAAGCAGTTCAGAGGAGACCTTGAGTTGGTGGAAATCACTAGGTATCCCAAGGCTGAATCCTGTACTGAAAATAAGAGAATCATGTTACAAATATCGTAGGCTGAGAAAAACTTTGACCTATTGTGCCCTGACATGAAAGGCAATCTTCATTTTTATAGGTGTTTTTATAGCACATATCCTAACAGGAATCAAATCTTTTATTTCATTTCTCAAGTCTTCAAACATCAGTGAAGTGAATGAGGTGTATTTGTTTACGGTGTTGGCAGGAAGAAGTTTTTAAAGCATTCTATGCTGTATTAACAATCCCCTGGTGAATGCAGTAGCCTTGTTTGCTTGAACCATGATCTTTAGCTCCAGTATGCAGCATTGGACTGTGTATTTGTAAAAATGGGAATTCAGATTTTCCTCTTCTACAGAGTTGATAAGCCATGTGATATAATCACTTAAACCTCCTTCCTCCTATATTTAAATGTTATTGCTTTAAGAGGTTCATTCAGGAAACATTACATGGGTTACTCACACACACACAAAAACATTTACACTTTCCCTTACACGCAGGAACAAGCAAATACAATAAGATTGAGGTTATTTATTCTTCACTAAAAACCTTTATGAGATGGTTGATTGTTGCTTTGCCCTCCTAGCTAAAGTTATTACATTTAAGAACAAATTTTTCCCCATTGCCATTACAAGCGAATTATAATGTTTGCCAAATTTGTAGAACACATATAAGGAAAATTATTCAGTGTAAAAGAGTACTAATATATAATGAACCACATTTACATTTTTTCATTAGCTACAGCTCCCATATTTCTTCAGTAATGTCTTAATTATTCTTGGAGGATAATATTCTAATTCTTCATAAACACCAATGTGTGTTCAAAATTACAGTGTTTTTAAAAAAACTTGTATTTCTACATGTGTTTTTGGAATTGTATTGAGCCAGTTTCACTAGATCTGTAATTATAAAGTTGAAAGATTTTGAAGACTGATTACACGGTTTCTAACCTAGCTGTTAGAAATAAGATTAATACAGAACCTGCAATGAAGTATAGGTAAAACTAAGTAGATGTGTAAAACTGAATCTCAGGTTGTGCTTAAGAAGGATGACACAATGATCTCTGATCACATCTAATCTGCCCTTTCTGCTGTGGAAAGCACTTACCAAAAACATTCAGCCTCTTCTTTTTTTACCCTTTTTTTGTTTGTTTTTGGAGAGGATGAAGGGCAGAGAACTGACTAAATGTTAGTCCTTAATCCCTCCTCATGACTCAAAATTGCGTTTTATTTAGGTTATGAATAATTTATTTTCCTGATTCTGCAATAAGGTAATGCTTCCCTCTTTCTTTCACAGAAGCCTTGCTACAGCAGATTAATCTGGCCTTCCTCCTTCAGTGTTATGATATAAAATATATGCCATTTATGAAACTCTTGGGTTGAATCACTCTCATAATGAAAAGAGAGGTATTTTTATTATTCCATTTTATTATTTCAAGTAACTTTTTATTTAGTCATTGAATTGTACCCTATTTTGATCAACACCTAATTTACAGGGAAATTTAACAAATAGAAACACTTGTTCCAAAATGTAATGACTAAGTCTGAAATTGGCTTATCTTAAATCTATGAAGGGTATTGAATCTTATTTTACCTGAGTAATTTCAACGACACATTAACACAGATAACAAGAAATAAGCTAGTCATGACAGGAATACAATTCAAAACTTTGCTCACTCTTAATTTCACTCTATTTTAGTTTAGTTCAAGGAAATGTGTCCTAGATTTTGTAGGAGCACTTTCTTTTGAACAGTAAAATTGGTGTTTGTAATTTATTTCTGATTGCATTTGTAAAACATGTAATGATAAATTAACTGTAGTATTCCTATTGTGTCTAGCTGATATACTTGGGCCCCAGCATAAGGATAGCAGAGATAAAAACTTAAACAGAAATTTCGTGTCAAAGTTGACAGGTTAAGGAGATAAGCTGGTTCAATTAAAGAGAAAGTAGATAAGATATTATATTATATCACAGCATGAGCCAAGATTTTCAAGTTGGTTCTCAAGGGTGAAAAGATAGCAGATTACATGCAACTGAGGGACCTGCTTGCCTAAGTGTAATTGCCATTGGAACAAGATAAGCTATCATAGAAACATAACAAACATCTGCTTTGTGGGTATTATATAATTTGTATGAATGTCAAACATTACACTGAAATCTCATTTCCAGCCTTGGATTTTTTGTTATTTAAAGTGACACTTCATGTTTTGACATACTAAACTTCTAAGCTGACCTCCTTGATTCAGCTCCAAAGTGCATGCAGCAGAGGAGCTGAGCTCTGGCAGCTGGACAATCACATGATGGAAATCACTCCCCTGGTGCCTCTGAGAATTGCTTCGCATGTCACAATGAACACACTTAACTCTTGTGTGTTCATTGCACAGATAAAAATTAAGTATTCAGGTTATTCATTCATAAAAAACCAATTACCTTGACTTATTCCACGTCACTTTCAGTTGTCTGCCTTGCACAAGCTATTTGTCCACGGTAGGAAGCCAACATACTTCTTTCCTATGGAAGAGCTTCATGAAAAAATAGAGCTGCACACCAAATTCAGCTAAGAGAGAACAGAATAGAAATGAATACTGGTGAAATGACAACAGATGTGGACACAAGTTGCAACATTCAGATTGCACTAAATGTTTGGAACATGGTATGCCATTTGACTAAAATTTTGAATTTTACTCTATTTACATTTCAAACTCACTGACAAAAATCACTACAGCTCTGTACTGTTTAAATGAGTTTAAATAGGATCCAGGAGTTGCCAGTATGTCAGAGATTTGGCACAACTTCTTTTCACAACCATGCTTTTTCTCAGTAAATAAGTAAGTCAACAGCTTATTCACACTTAAATGCTAGCTATTATGAGTATGAATTTCTTAGAGAGGCTGAAAATATCTGTGGGCAAACATTGCTAGTTACTAAAAGCTCTAGCTTACAGCACAATGATGTAAATTAGGATAACGAGGTGGCTTACAAAAAAAGAAATAAAAAAAGCATTAAAGTTAGAGGGAATTAACCTACTGACTGCTTCTTGTTTCTTTTGTTCTTCATCCTATGTTTCCTCTCAGGCAGACACATACACCAACTTTTGAACTGACACACCTAATGGTTTGCACTCTCTCTGTGTGGTGGCTTGGCCCTGACAGCAGACCAGCACCAGCACAGCTGCTCTTCCATCCCCAGCTACAGACAAAAAAACAGTAGAAAGAATTAGAGAAAAACACTCAAAGGTAAAAATAAAAACAGTTGAATAAAGGAAGGTAAGATTAAGAAAGGGAAAAAAACCCAAACAACTCATCCTCATCTCATCCAGATAACAAGCCTCTAAAAAGCAGTCACTTCAAGAGCCACTACAACCATCCTCTATTTTTTTTTTTAACACTACCATGACGTTACATAATATGGAACATTCCCCTGGCCATTTTGAATCATCTGTTCTGGCTGTGTCCCTTTTCAGCTTATTAATGGTTTAATTCCCCAAGTCAAACTCTCCACTGCATGCTGTTTCATCCATAAAAAGAAAATTAATTCCAACCCAGACAGACTGTAGTAGCAGGCTCTAGCATGAGTCCAAAGGGTCTACACATGACTTTAAAGATTGTTGATATTGCTGACATATCAGGAACAGGTACGAGGATGGTGGAGGCAGCTCATATGACCAAATGAAGATATCTCTGTACCAGCTACATATAACTGCCTCTGGGGTCAAGAATGTCAAAAAGGTGCCTGCAGAGAGTAATTTGGCTGGCTGACTTTGGGAACTTCATTCACCAGCTTAAGTAGAAGCAGTTCATACCATTTGTGTCTGGGAAGTCAGACATAAGGCCTATAAGGTTACATGAGGTCTGAAGCATTAGACTGTCCTTTAGAGCTCATCAAACTCTGCAGCAGCTGTTTACTTAGACAGCTGTAACTATCCTCTGCAAAGTCCCCATACAACTTCCTTTTAATCTCTCAGCTCTTCAGAAGTATGTATCTGGAGTTTATACTTCCATGCTAACAGCCAGCTCCAGAAGTTGCAAGTGTGGGGAAGGAAACAAAATGAAGGAATAACACCTGTGAATCTCAACAAGTAGAAGGAGAAAAATTCATCCCCCTTGACGAGAGGTAAGCAAGGTAATGCCTTAGTGGGTGCCCGAAACCTTGTGATTCGGTGAGTGCTATCTGGGACTTTGTGTCCTCAGGCTGATTTATCAGCTTCTGTCAGCAGCAGATGTCCTTTTAGGAGCCTGTAGAGACTGGAATGCAGCTGTGGATCCCTTGGCCTTGGGAAAACTTGAAGGGCAGCAGAGGACATGACATAAACCTTGTGAGTGATGGATAACAGCTGGTCTGGGAGCCAGTTATGAACCTCTACCAAACCAGATGGAAATCTCTCCAGGGCATCTTTGTGTCTGTGATTAGCCATTCTCTAGCTGGTTAAAAACATGTTTCTTCTTTGCCTCTTTTTAATTTATTTATTTATTTTATTTTTAACATCCTGAGAAACAGGCATGTGATGTAAGGTGCAGTATTTGGCTGCATAGAAGTTCAGTGAAGAAGGAAAAGCAAGCAAGCAGTAATGAAACAATAAACTGTGTTCAAAGGTGACTGACCTCCTGGATTCAGTGGAGGCTGCCTACCTGCCAGGCAGAGATGCTGTGATCCTGAGGTGCTTGTCTTGCTTGTCCTAGACTCTTCTGCTGAAGAATACAATTGTGGTTTTTTTAATGGCAAATCCTAGACATTTCTTGTGGAAAAACGGAAACTCTTTAATTTTAGTTTTAATTTTACTTTATAAATTGTTGGATTCAATATCTTGTGTGGCAGGAATACAGCTGGTGCAGAAACAGGACAAGAGAATGATTTTTTTCTGCCTTTTAACACTTAGTATCAATTTTTTTTAAATAAAAACAATGACATAAATAATAAATTCAATAGGGATGTCATAGATATATCCAAAACCACACAATAGATAGACACTTTCTATGGTTTCTGAAAAAAAATTTGAGCAGAAAAGCGTGACATTACAAAGCAATATCTGACATAGTGTATGTGAAGCATGACCTGAATATAGTAAGCATTTAAAAATATTAACTGTTCTACCACAGAAGGAGGTAATCCATTTGAGAAAGAAATTCTTCTTTTCCCCCTTGGAAAAATTCCTTAATAGCACTTAAAATAGTAATGGACTAGAGGGAGTTCAGAGTATACTTTAACTAAAAGTTTCCCTACAAATGTAGCTGAAGCCTATTCAGTTATGCATTTCTGTGCATCTATGATCAATGTATTTGACTAATGGTCCCAATATTTCATTCTCATTGATTAGTAGCATTTATAACAAATGTGTACTAAGCAATGGTGGAATTACTTTCCAATTGAAGCATAAAATGTTGGAATTTTAATTCAACATTTTACAGCTGAGATACTGCAGCAAAGTTACCTGCTCTTACTCTATAAGTAAAATTTGCTTTTCCTCAAGACAATTAAAGACTTGCCTACCTGACCTTTGTTGTTTGCATGCACTTCTTGGCAACAGAGATGTTTCTGTGTTCTGGCAGAGTCTTTAATAGTCTCCCAAAAACATGGAAAGGGGATTATGGTCCTGGAGGAACAGGAATGAATTACAGAAGAGATGGTAAGGCAGTTTCAGCAGAAGGAAGCATGCTTTGACTTTAGTGACAAACTGATTGTGCCAATTTCAGAAGTTTATCTAAAATTCAGTGCTATTTTTATTGGTTTTGTTTTATGTTTGGAGGAATAGCAATGTAACATTTCCTGGGCTTAGTCCTTCTTAAAATGGAGAACACAGAGATGGATTTAAACAATTCAAATAATCAGTGTCTTTACTGACTATTGTATATGTGAACTTAGAGCTGAGTTTCCAGACTGACAGCCAGACTGTTGCTGGTTCTGTAGCTATGATCTGGCAATAAAGAAATGCCATCCTCAGGGCTGTCAATTCAATATTTGAATAGAAACAGGACTCACACATATTTTAAAGGACTGTGGTCTGTATGCATTTTAAGTACACTCTCTTATTACAGAGTCTAAAGGGCAAGATCAATCATTTCAGCTGCTCTCATCTGATGAGCTGGAGTCAGTGTCAGGGTTTCACAAGCACTGTTCTTCTCAGTGTTGCTCAGTATCTGCATGAGAAGCCCCAAGGCCAGATATCCTGTTTTGGCAAAGTTAATGAACTATGTTTATTATAATAATCCCAGTAAATAGTTGTAGCAATTATATTTTTTACAGATACTTTGTAAGCTGCCCAATTAAGATATAAGATTTCTAGCCAATCATCATCAAAGACAACCTGACCTGTGCCACTTATTTTTTCTGTTAACTGTCAAAGCTATGATCTCATCACAATTCAGACCCAAATTTTATGCATGTTCTTCCAATGTGATTCATATACATTTATTGCCAAAGGGAAATATCAATACAAAATTAAAGCATCTCTATAATTCCCAAGTCTAGTTGTGTGATTCAGTCAATTAATGGGAGAGAAACTTCCACTAAGGTGCTCTCAAAGTTAATAGCAGAGGATTATTTGATTCTGTCATCATTTTGAAAGCACTTGGGGTATCACTCATCAAACCCATTAAGCAAATAAAAGCTACAGTGGTTTTATTTTCTGCTTGATGTTTTGAACATGTATCTCATTATTTAAATGTCCATAGAAGTCACTTTTATTGCTCCGAAATAACACAGTTGTAACCAATATATTAAAATAATATTAGAGATACAAATTTAAACCAAAACAAGGACATCTCTAGTGTAGGTTGTCATTTCAAATGAGTGGACTGACAGTTGAAATGAGAAATTTTTTCTTTTGTCAGTTCTGGTTAGACCCTTAACATAAAATTAATGTACTGTGAAGTAATTTCTCTATCTTTCATTGCTTGAATGAAATATAACTAGAATGGCTACGATGGAAAGTGAAATTAACAGAAAAAGGAATATAAAGATTTGATATAATACCTGTTGTTTGAGGCCATAGAACAAGTACCCCAACAGCTATGTCTTTTGTGGAAAGCATGAGTCTTCCAAGCACAATGACTCTGTGTATTCCTGTTCTGTGCTTGTATGGAAGAAGATTTCACTGCTGAAATGGAAGCCAACAATGCCATTTGTTGCAGGTGGATTTGAAAACCACAAACTAAAACAAGAGTAAAATATTTGTTAATGTGCTAAACACTGTGGTCACAGTTACCGTCAGCCACAATATTTGTCTTCTGTAAGTAGAGTTTGTGAAGAAGAATATATATTTAATGATGCTGATGAATTTGTGGCAACATTGCCCTAGATAAATGCTAGTTGGTGGTGTTGTTATCTCTGACAAGAAGGCAGAACAGTGAGGATGCATATTGGAGAAATGCTTCATACTTTATGATATGAAGTTAGTGTGAGATTCGACACTTTACCAATAGAGCTGTGTTTATTTTTAAAGTCTGTGCTAATGTCCTACAATTTCTAAGTGTATATTTAAATAACTTTCTGCATAAAGTCAAAAATGTCAACCTTCTTCATGGCTGAGAATACTAAAAGTAATGTATTTCCCTTTTGACATGGTGATATATGTCAGACAACCCAATTTATTTCTTTTAGTATTTATCTCCGTCACTAGCTAATAATCTCATTGTTAAAGCCTTAACAATCAGATGGTTAACCTGCAATAGTGTCTCCTTACTCTGTCCTCCTTGTCCTTCTAAGAACTCTTTTATTTTATCCCCTCTTGATTATAAATTGTCTTTCATATGTGGGATTAGAACTGCCTCCATATGCTAATATGTATATTACATATATATAAAGTAAAATGTTGGGGTGTTTTTGTTATGAGAAATTCCTTTTTCTTTTTCCTTCACATTTTCTAGGTAGTACACAACATTCTTGATATTGAATCACATAGTCAACAAGTGTCAGCATTAAAGCAGGTTATACATTATTGGAATGCAAACTTGTCCAACATTTTTCCAGGATTATGGTAGAAGTTGCCTTACAAAAAATATTACAGTCCTATGGCAGGATAGTAAAGTGACCCTTCATACAGCAGGATTGACTTATGAGCAGACTAGGTTAATTTTATTAACACTTATTTGGTAGTGGCAGAAATAGAAAAATATGCTTGGAATTATATGCCCATAGTTTAAATTTAAATGGGATAAACATTCTTATAAAAATATTGTTATTTCCATTGTGGTAAAAAAATTACACAACAAAAATTTATTTTAATTTGTGCCAAAACTTATAGTTACTGGGAAGCTGCAAGAGAAGTGATTTTTGTACAAACACAAGAAATTAAAAATATGTAAAATAATTTAAGATTATATGTTTTACCTTTGCTCAGTGACGATAATAATTGTCTTCATACACAGAAGAAATATATTATTTCACTATGAGATCATTATAAGAATAAGATTAAATTACAGTAATTAGTCTGGATAAGAAAAAATGGAGAAAATTACACTGTACCAGAGTAACTAATGTTTTGTAACCCTGAGAAAAGAAATAGTGGTGTTTATATAATTTTTTTCACTGACTTTATAGTTGGTAAAGCAAATGAAGATAATTCATCCTTTTCCACACAGTAAGATCTATTTCATAACCTGTAATTGCTTCTGTACACTTTAAAATCTTAATATCACATACTTACCTTTCCCTTAAAAATAAAAGTGTAGTTATTACCAGTCAACTTAGAAGAGATACTTTGGTCATTTTAGTAAAAAGTGCAGGAGGACTCTGAATACTTCTAAACTAGTATTCTATATTTCAGGATATCAGTCTCATATTTTTCAAGTTTGCACAGAACAGCACCCTTCCTGTTAAATGGTAACATTCCACATTGTCCCGGTTTTTGAGACAGTTATCTGTCAGGGAAGGCAGAAAAAAATTGTAAGCCCCCACCCTCTCCCTCCGAATTATTATATCTCGAAAACACGGAGTTCTCAGGCAGAGATATGGGGATAGGAATAACAGTTCTTTACTAATA
>VWYI01014684.1:0-21634 GCA_013399455.1 Anthoscopus minutus | reverse complement strand
ACCTAGAAACATATTTCCTTGTCTTTGTATGTTGAGTACAAACTATTTTTGTGATACTTGTGTTTCAGAGTTGGATAACTTTTTAAAACTTTAACTTTTGTGCAAGAAGAAAGATGTATTTTCCACCCAGATTTAACTTTTCTATGTGCAATTTCACCTACTCCCCGAGGAGGGGAAACCTTTCCTTACACTGTTCAGAGGCACTGAGAGAATCTGAGAACTCCCTTACAGAGAAATATTACTCAGGGACTTATCTAAACACCAGGTATGGTTGGTCATCTGTGCATGGAGGGAGCAGAATATGATACAGCAAGAAATACAGAGATGATGTTTATAAGAACTGAATTTCAGAAGGTGAAAGTGAAATTGTGAGCTTTGTGTTGAAATAAAGAGGGTCCCAGAATCTTTTCCCAAAATTAGAATTTGTTTTCTCTTGTGCCAAGTTCAACTTCTAATAATTGGTTTATTTTAATTGCAAACTGTGGTGCAATGTTCAATTAAACCCTGAGATTAGCTCTGCTGGTCTGACCATGGTGCTGATAACACCAAAGTTATAAGTTTGATCCCTGTACAGGCCATTCACTTAAGAGTTGAACTTGATGATCCTTGTGGGTCCCTTCCAACTCAGAATCTTCTGTGAAATCTTGCAGCAGAGAAATAAGGAATAACGATTGAGCCACATAGAATAAATTACATGTCAGACTAGCTGCACTGCTATCAGCAGGTTTCTGTAACATTATCACATCTTTATTCATCAGGTAATGCTCCTCACAGATGTAAGCACTACAGATAGAATGATGAAGAACCTTCAGCTCTGCTTCAGGCTTGGAAACAGTGGTGCTGTTGCAATGATGCTTTTGTTCTGCCTGTTTACTGGGCAAAATGTACTGTATTTCATATTATTTTTTGCAGGATAGTACAGTTGTTTTTTCAAATATCAGGGAAGTTTTCAAAAGGAAGTGGTGTTTGCTGAGATGTAAGCTGCGTAATGAAACCTAGGGATTCTTTTAATGGCATGCCTATTTTCAGAATGTTTCTTGCTGTTCCTCTGATCTTATTTGAATAACCTCACAAGGTATTGGAGGGAAAGGTTTTTTCATTCTTCGATCTCTACTGCCTTTTCTGACACACGTAAACTATGAACTGTAGTATTGAAGTGTTGGGAACTTTTAAGGTTATATAGAGGACAGAAGAGGGTCCACATTTCCTCTGTAAATAGAGGTCCTGGAAAGAACAAAAGCAAGCTTGCAATCCAAACAAACTCCTTGTCTGTCTTTCTAGCAAGGAACAGCTACCTGATCCAGCAGTCTCTCTGCTCTCCAGAACAGTTTTGTTACTGCTTGCAGGGTTAAACTTGCCTTACCAGAGGGGCAACAAAACAATTCTCTTTCAGAAGCAGTGGTCATTATGTGCAGCTGGAGATGAAGTGTAGTTCACTGCTCTGGTACTCCTGGCTGAGCGCAAAAGGTGCTCTGGCTGATGGCCGCAAATACCTGTGCAGTTTCTTCTCCTCCTTTCAAGAGTTGATTTAGTTTAAGCTGTTTTTATATTTGAGCTATAAACTCCAAGTCACATTTTTTCCTTTTTTTCTAGTCTAGGACTCATGGAAGATGTTTTACCCTGCCTGTGTTAGTGCCCCTGACATTACCAAGAATATTCTGGAAGTGGTACAGACAAAATAATCCTGAGCACCACATAACAGATCCATGGGAAGATTGTCCACACACAAAGGGATGTGTTCTTCACTGGAAGTAATTTCTTTTTCATTTTCACATTTCTTAACCACTTCCGATTGTGTTACATCACGTTTGGAAAGATTTTTTACAAAATATGGCCCCAGCCCTGAAGGCAGAAATATGTGTGTGAACTCTCTGTCCATGTGAGGATCCTTTTTATTCCAGTGACTCTCTGCAATGGTATTGGGGTCCTTTCTCACATGTCAGACTGTCATATGTGAAATAGGGAACTTGTGAAGATGGCACATTTAGTCTTCTGCTGCCTAGATTCTTTTGGGAAGGTTGCCAAAAAAATTCATAACAAGGAGTTGAGAAAAGTAGGTTGTTCCATCCTGAAAATAACTAGGGATTGTCAGCTTATTGAGGCTACAAAACAGGCACAAATGAAATTCGCTATTCTTGTGCCTCTTTTTTCTTTGTGCAAGGATCATGTGAAGAAGAGAAAATATGTTCTCCCTCCCTTGGAGAATTCTTTAGAGGAGGGGAAATAAAGTTTGCTGCAAAAAGAAAATAATTCTGAAGAATAGTTTGGTTACTTTGACAGTAGAATATTAGTGGTGGAGACACAGCCTAGGGCTGATCTCGGCTGCAACTTGGATTTCATTTGCCTGAAAAACTACCAGTAGAAAGAGCAGTTCCATAGCTGAAATTTAAAAAAACTGTGGAAATTACTTCTAGAGGGAAATATAACATATTTAGAATGAAGAATAAATCTATGTGAAAAAAGGAATATGCTTTCTTCTCCCCTTCCCTACTGTTCCTACATGGGACATATCTCCTCTTTGTTCAGCTTTTCTTCTTCCCTCCATCTAATTGTCTCTTCCCTCTTCACAGCTGTGTTCTCCAAGGGTTTGTTGCTGCAGAATGACAAAGAGTTCCTATAAACCTCACACCTGCCATTCATCTGAGCTCTGCTGTTCTCACAAATTGCTGTGATTTAGATACCTTGTCAGAAGATATCCTGTGTGGCTGGGTTAGTGTTCTGCCAGATTCTTCTGCCTTCCCCTGTTGCCATCCTGCTGAGCTCTGTAATTTCTGTGCTGTGCAGGGACAGTGCTCAGCGCTGCTCTGCACAGGAGAGGGACTCCAGGGAAGATTCCCTTTTTCTACACGTGGGAAATTAAATAGCACACCACTCCACCCATCGAAATGCACTCTGTTTCCTGAAATGAAATTCGTGAGTGTCAAGCAGACTGTATTAGAAAATTAACAGGTCTACATTAGCCCAAACTTGTTGATCAAACTGCAAAGACTTCTGACTAGTATGTAAAATAGGGCTATTCCCTGGAATTGAGACTTGTTTTGTCTTCCAATCAGATCAGAAAGCCAAACCCTTTTTGTCTGTCACATCAAAAACCTACCCATGACACCTTAGTTTATTGGAAAGTTTCACCAAGCAGCTTATCTCACAATATAGAGTATTTCTTACTACCTACACACCTTTACTGGATGTTTGAATGTTATAGAACTTCTTTTGGGGCCTGAGAAAGGAATAGACTTGGAAATAACGCCAATAAATGTTTTCTTGTAGCAGCATGAGATAAAGTCATGCCAGGGAATAGACAATACAAAGATAATAGTCAGGCTGTTCTTTATCTTATTCAGAAGATATAAGAGCAGTTGGACTTTCTAGAGATTTTCTCATAAACCCCAGAAAATGCCACTAATTTCATAATTACTAACATAAAGATAATGTAGAAAGAAGTTTCCTGAAAAAAAAAAAAGTTAAATTCAAAGGAACACACTGGAACTTACATTTGGATTAAAATTGGAGTAATCAACACTGAAGGCCAAATTTTCTGCTGGGAAAATTCAATCTAAAATGCAATGCAAAATCCATCAGGCTCATTTGGAAGCTGCAAATTATTTCAGGTTTTCATACTGAATGTGTGGAGGGAAAAACTTTTCAGAACACGAACAATGTTGCTGCAGCTATGTAAAACTCACTTGATGTGTGTAACATGCCTTTGGATAAAGTCTTACAACATTGAAAACAGGGTTACAGGCAGCAGAATCAAATCCATTACAAGAAGACACAGTGAGACTTTTAAGATTCAAGCAAACATCAGTCAGTCAATCAGACACTTAAATTTGTCAGCCAACAGTGCAAAATTCACCTCTAAAATACCTTCAATACTTGAGTGAATATGTAGTTGCCTAATTTTGCTATTTTTATGTTATCTTTCTTCCCTTTCTTTTATTTCATTGGTCCTTGAAATTCCTTTTATCTCATTATGAAAGCTGACTGTACTAAATAGCTTTATTAATCCTTTCCCCCTGGCTGTACTTAGTTTAATCAGATATTTACTAGAAAACAAGCACAGATTGAAGCTTCCTAATCCATACAGCTATCCCTATCAAAAACACAAAACCTAGAAAAATCTATGATTCTCTATGGAATCAACCCTGTTGAAATTCCAGGTCCTATTTTGAGAATTTTTATACAAAATACTGGCTTTCTGCTCATGCAGTGAAGGATTTCAAGTGCTCATTTGAGGACAAATGAGTGGCAGCCCTCCCTTCTTTGCCCTGGCTATTGCCAACCTCTTGGGTGGCCAACAAGTGCCCTGGCTGTTCCATACCATAAGGGATGCAAATTGGCAGGAGAAAAACTCTTTCTCATAAATTACCTGATTTCTGCAACTGGAACATAAGGATAAAATTTGGAAGGCTACAGAGGGCAGAACAGGAAGAGATGTTTACAAAGAGATGGAAAGGACCATAACAACCCTTAACATGCACATTTACACAAAAATTCTCTTGCATGCAGACATAAGTAGAGTCTTATTTTCAGGAATTCAAATACAGGGAGCTACAGCAATGACTTATGTTGCTAACTTTGAATAAATTTGTTGTTCCAATCTCATCTTTCAAAAAGGCAAAATCCTCTTGAACATCTCAGATTATCTGCATTCTTGGGTCTGAAGCTTAGTACATGACATTTATGAGATTTAGACTTGTGCTTGCTATATAAATGACAGACTTCAGTGGTACAAGGTACAAAGATGTAGAAATGCTTTTAATAGCGAATAGACAAGTCATGTTTGGGGTTTACGCTGTTTTTCATGTGGCTTTGAGAATCTTCAAATTGCCATTCATATAACTGCCAGGGAAAGCTGCAGGCTTTCCACTCTCCAGGGTATGGCAGCCACCATTTTACTGGCTGGTTGGTTGTTCTCAGTTCTCTGAAAAAGCTGTATGACAGAGCCAAACATAAGAACAGAAAGAAAAAAAAGTGGTAATGGAAGCAGCAATCAAAAAAAATTGTAAGAGTTTTCATGCTCATCTCCACACAGATTATACAGAATTAATGACAAAAATTGAAAGAAAATACAGCAAAACCAACCAGCTTCCAAAGTCATATTTGCTTGGTGTTGCATTTGATCATATTTTTCATCATCCTCATTTGTCATGACTAGGAAGAAATGAGCTTGTGTGACAAGAGTGTGATGGGATATGGACTCAAATATATATTGTGTATAGGGGATGAGTCAGGTATTTTGCACTGTTGTGGCAAGAAGATCATATAAACCTTAAGGGTCTTAGCACAAAGATGAGTGCAGTAGCAAAAATTGGAAAATATCTTTAGTTATTTCAAAGTTTTTCGTGCAGTTGCCATTAGGAACTGAAGGGCCGTTGGATTTGATTTTTCATTAGCAGTCATAGTTTGAGCAGGAGCTTTCTTTGTCCAGCTTTCCTTCTACAGCAAAATATTATCACTTCTAGTGATGCAGTTATGTGGGCACAAACAGTTGACCAACACATCAGGTTCTTTGCCAAACTGTAAGCCTGCACACAATTCTTCAAAGACAGCTCCGTTGCACAGTAGAGGTGAATCATTTCTGTGTTAGACTGACTGTCCTGGACTTGTGGCCACGAGATCTTTACCAAAAGTAGTTTACAGTTAGAGTAAGTCACAAAAAGGGAAAGCAGAGTGCAATTTTATTGTATGTTTTCTATATGGCAGGTTAGATTTAAACTCTATAAAAAAATGTCCTTGTGATTTCTCTTGCTTGTTTGTTTGCTCTAGAAGATGCACAGGACTGATTGGAATGCTAAGGGTCTGGTATTGATCTGGAAGTCCTCATACAGAAAAAAATGTTCAGACAATCCATTCAGACAGAACCTTTACGGTCTGCTAACAGTGTAGCCCTTCTGAGGGCAGGAATGAACAGTACAGAAGCAGAGCATGAAAATGTCATCTGCCATTTCTCCAACGTCCTGCAGCCCTGCCTTCAGGCTCTAGTTAGGAATGAAGCATCCACTGCCCAGATGTTCAGCCTCAGCTGGCTGCTAGGGACATTGCCTTTAAGCAATTACTTGCAAAGTTTGGAGAACCGAGGTCTAATGTGTTCCCAGAAGCTTGCACACTGTCCTGCAGGGTATTAATGCAATATTGCTATGCCAAGGGAACATGTTAATAAATACCTCTGAGGCTTTTTTGTTGTTTTTTATTTATTAGATAATTTCTTCCTGTTGGATTTCTTGATACCTGTCTGTTCTTTCCCTTTTGGAAGACAGAATTCTGTGCATGTTTGCAGGTTTCTGCCAGCAAGAGAACCTTTTGAAAGTGGGTGAACGGGAGCTGCACAAACATTAAAATACACAGCATCATTTTTCTGCTCTCCATCAAAGTTAAGAACTTGTACCTAAACTTGGCCAGGTTTTTTCATCACTGCTACTGACCCCTGAGCAAATTTCCTTTGACAGGTGCTTTCAGGTATCCTGAAAGTTTAAAAATTACCATAACTGTCCTTTGTTTCATGCATGTGCCCTGTTGTATCTGCTTATATCTGTAGGTGTTTATGTTTTGCCACAGCTTGGTAGTGTAATTGATAAAAAGGGCTGCTTTTGATTACAGCAGCAGGAAAAAACCCTCAGACTGTGCTAATTCTATGTTTCCCTGTCTGACCTCAGCAGCACAGTCCCTGGTTGTTCTTGAACTATTTTTAGCATTCATTCTTGCCCCATCCCAGTCCCATTTATGTTTCAGTCCTCCTTTCTGTGTTTATTCTGTTCTTTGCTTCTCCTCCCTCTTTCATACTTTTGCCCAAATGATTGAATACTAAATTCTGTTATGCACTAAACTAATGTTTAATGTTTTTACAGGCTTATCTCTCTTTTTAGTGCAATCATTACCATTTTCTCTTCTTCCTTTGTTCTTACCTTTCCGCTTAACTGTCTCCTATGCCACCTCCCTTGTTCTTTTCTCAAATATCTCTTGAAATAAAAAGACTTTTGACTTCTTGGCATAGCAAATCAACACCTCTCTCTTTTCTGATCTGAGACTTGCACCCCAAAAGATTCCCTAGCTTGTCCTGCTGAGTCTGGAAAGTCTGTTCAGAGACGAAAGGGTGAAGGGAGATAATGGTGCCATTTGTTTGCTTGTCTGTAATGGATTTGCAGAGGAACCTGCAACAATTTTGCAGAGGAACCTGAGATGATTTTGGTTTGCATGTGCCTTACCAGCAAGGGAACAGCTCCAGCCATACGGGGATGACCTCCTTAATCCCTCAGTCTGGATTAAGGCAATTGAAATCACACCTCATCCAGAATTATCACACCTTTCTTAGCTTTCATTTTCCTTCCAGTAGCATGCAGTAACCAATATCCTATCACTGAATATGGTGTTCCTCAGAAGTCTAAATGCTAATGGTGCTATTTGGCAAGTTGAGCTGCACCAGCTATATACAATATAAGTGTAAATTAGAGATTGTTTAAGCTTTCAAATTTGTTTTATGCCATTAGATTTTCTCATCATTCATTTGCCATTCTAATTGGATTCTAATATGTGCTTTACATTTCAAAACTTGAAATGATGAAGACTACATAACTAAGAATGCTTAAGAAAACAGGCAGCTCCCCAAGCTGTGTTTAATTTACACCAGATGAGTAAATGAGGAAGGTGAAGAGGCGCAAAAATGCTGAGTAACAAAGTGATGCTGCCTTAGAAATCCAGCAATTAATTGCAGTGATAATAAGAATTATTAAGTTGATTCATTTAAATCCTCCTGCAGTATTCTAATAGCTCATTTGAGCAGGATGCTAAGGATCATTTTTACCCTTGTTCTTCCAACTTTTTTCTAGGTCTTTCATTTATTCCTGACTGACCTGACTTTGCACAGGATTACCCGAGGAATAAATGGAAAACTTTTTTTGCTACAAATGGAGCAGAAGAACAACTGGTTGATTCTCCTTCTGGAAAACAGCAAAGAGCTGTAAGTCCATGTGAGAAGGGCCTTCTCATCCCTTCTTGAGAGCGCACAAGTGTGGTTTTTGGCTGTGGGAGTCTAGCTGACCACGTTAACTTACAGAAAAGTTCTGTAGTGAGTCCTGAGGTCTCCATGGGCCTGAGCCTGTTACCCAACCAAGGGCAGTAGCTTTGTGTACCCTGGCAGACTTCATAGACTTTATGTCTCCTTAATGCAATCATTGCAATTGAATAACCATGAAAACACTATGTGTATTTTATTCTAGTGCTTTGAGACATTAAAACACAAATCATATGGACCGCAGTGGAATTCACTGCTGTATTTTGAAAAGAGATAATTGAATCATAAGCTTTTTTTTCAGCCAGCTAGGAAATGGGCAGGTTTGCATTGGTGCCTGCTAATAACAGACTTTAGGGTGTGAATTTTGTATCTATAGCGCAGGATGTTATGCCAGTGACCTCAAGACCATCTGTTCATTCTTTCCCATTCTTTTATTCTGAATTGTAGAAGTCAAATCTGGGAGAACAATGTTCTGCTGCACCTCTCTGACAGTTAAAAGTACAGCACCAAAAAAGCCTAAAGGGAATAACTCTTACTTGGGATAGAAAAAATCACACATGTGGCATCATCTCTGACTGCAATTTGTTGGGGTGTGTCTGAGCTCAGCTTAGACAGTTGTAAAGAAAGTTATTGCTGAGACATGAAAAGTAGGCTAATAAGTCTTTTGTCCATTTTTTATGTTTTTGTTTTCTCTCCTCTGCCCATCAAGCCCATCTTTGTGTGAAAACCTTTAATTGAAGAATCCAGTAAATGTGGGTATACTAAAGTCAGGGGTACATCAACATGCAACTGTATTAAAAAAAAATTCCCTTTATTATCCATGACTTATTTTTACAACACGGAATATTTAACACTTCAAGCGTGACTACATAAAAATTTACACAGGTGCTGCATGTTTTTAGACCAGATGGGCCTTTTAGACAAGAGACAAGAACATATTGGATATAGCAAAACAAATTTGCATTTTTTAAGGTTCTTTTTTTTTTCTTTTTTTCCCAGTGTGATATTTTTCATGAATACATCAACAGAGAGTTGTGCCTCTCTATCTAAACCAAGTGTAATCCAGGCAGCAGATGTGCTGATATCCCCATGTTGCTCAGCCAAACCAGTGCTCACCGAGCCGTACATATGGATTGATATTTCCAAGGTACCAGCTCCAGAGGTATCCAGGCCTTTCCCTATCAGCTATAATGTGACAGAGGAGCAACCATTTATGGTGGTGATTTGAATAACTCCACTATTCATTCCCAGGAGCTGGAATGTGACTCTTGAGCAGCTCTTAGTGAGCAGCAGCTCCTTCCCTAGGCTCATCTCAAATCACTGACTCCACAGTGAAGTGTTCCCTGCAGTGGGTGAACAGAGGGAGCTAAGTCATTTAAAATCAACAGTTCTGGTAATATTAGTCACAGTTTATATTGTAATGATTTCCAGATGAAGGTTCATCTGGAAATGTGCAATGTATTATATAGATAGCCTGAGAAATCACAGTCATCTTCTACTTTGGACGATGGGTTTTTGAGAGGATCACTCATTCCCAGGAACTTGGGATTTCTTAGGAATCCTGAAATGTTTCCGAAATTTATAATGTTACACCTCTGCCTCTTATTCCCAGCTGCGAAAATCTTTCTTATAGAAAGGAGCAATTTAGTTTTGTTTTTTTTTTTCCAGAAGGACATCATGCCTGGTTTTCTTGGTACTGTGGTTCCCGGCCAGCCAGTTTGTTACAGGGCTGTGTGATAAGGGATTTTTTCCAAGGAAAATGTAAACACAAACCAGACCAGAACATTTTTTGTCTTAGTTTGTTTTACATATAGTCAGCTCCTCATCAGAGAATGTGAAGAGTTTCATCTAAAAAGAATTTAATTGAACAGATTTTTAGGAACATGTAATATATACCTCAAGAAAGACAAATCTAATGAAATGTTTTGTTTTGTCAGAAACTCATTTTTCCCTGGCAAATGGATTTCAGGGGAAATTTTCCAGACGGTCTTGCTCATTGGTCTATGTGACTGGAGAAAAAATGAGAAGCCTGAATCAAGAGAAACAGAGACAAAATTTTGTCAGCGAAGTTAATGTCTGATGGCAGCTAGCAAGGAATATAGATGGAATTCCTAAATCTCTTATTTTCTAAGGAAAGTTTACATAGGCACTTACCGTTCTACAACAGTCATGTCTGGTTTTAGGCATTGCCAGAGTCCAGCATGTTTCTACAGCCTATTTTAACATCTCACTCATAATTTTAACTGGAGAAGCAATGCCTATGATCTTAAGTTTGGTTTCCAAGAAGCATAAACCAGGAGTTAGGAGTTAAGCTGGGTAATTCTTGACCTGCTGAGGCAATTCTTTTAACTAGTTAAAAAATAAAAAAAACCCAAACAAAACAAATTTTCTGCCCATTCTTTTGACAATCTTTGGTTCCTAAGTGAAGAAAGGATCCATTCATGGATTTGACATTTTAAAGTGTTTTTAAAAGCATCTATGTTTTGGTCCCTTTCATCCTGCATATCTGCTTACCACTTACTTTATTTTGCAAGAGGACACCTGCTATTTGTTTTCATCATGGGAGACGCCTGAAGCACTGCTGTACTGTTGGGAACTAGACTCCATTCTATTTGATTAAATGAGTCTAAAAAGAACAAGAGGCCCTCTTGATGTAGCAGGCATGTGATCATAGATTTTTGAGAATGCAGTTGATATCTGTTTGATCACATATGGGTTCTTTACACACTCTTAAAAAGTAAAAGCAGCAGCAGAACTAACTCAAAGAAGAACTCCATAATGGCTCAGATTAATGAGATCTTATTTTTCTTATATAATGAAATCATCCTACCTCCTTTTATTTCCCCAGGAGGACTTGGGCAGGTTGTAACAAAGGTGGTTGTTACCTGTTGCCATGAAACACAGCTGTTTGCAAGGCAGATAACTGGCTTTTGAAGGGATTCAATTTTCTTCTATATGATGGGGTGAAGCATACTTCTGCATGTCTCAGAAAGGGCTCTGTGTGTGTTTGTGTGGGAGGCTGTCTCAGTCATGTTAAATTCATGTTAGGTAGCACTTCCAGAAATGGCTGGAAAGTAGAGCTGTTGTTGATGCAAAAGGTTACAGACAAGGTTCTTCTACAGAACAATTCCAGGGTGAATTGTTCCTGGCAGAATTATTCACAGCTGCCAAAAGACAAAGGAAAAGAAAGAAAAGAACAAGGGAAAGAAAAGATTTGAAACAATGGCATCTCTCTGTTATTAATGCTGTTATACTTTGGGTTTTTTAAAAACACTTATCTTGGAGGACAGCCAGGGTGTTAATTCTGAGCTGTTTTCTGCTTTCATCTTTTAAACAGCAACAGGAAATGTGTCTTTTTTTGCACTGCTTTTATTGCATTTAGAAGCTTTTGTGGAAATATGAACAGCAGTGAGTTTTGATGAAATACATGTTCTTCTGACTGAGAATAGCCTTTAAAGGGAGTCCAGTCTTTTTTTTTCAAAGGCTCCATACCTAAACAGAAGAGGTGGAGGGTCAGAAAAGGGAAAGGGAAAGGATGGAAGGGAAGAGGAGGAAAGCAGTGAAAAGGAAGGGAGGTTGTTGAAGATTCAGACAAGAACATAGGCTGGTCTTTAGGACTGAACATATTTTCAAAGAAAATTGCTCAAAGAAATTCAAATACCTCTATATTTAAGCCTGGTTGTGTACTTGTGGCAAAGGCACAGAAGGGAAAGGCATAGCTCTTGAAAACCTTTACAGAAAACCAAGAAATGAAAAGCACCAAGAATATCAAATGGTAAACTTTTGTCTGTGCTGTTCTCCCTCTCTCCCTCTCACCAAGACTCACAGCCCCTCTTATTTTCCTCACAACCCCTTGCAGACAGTCTGGGGTTCCAAGCAGGAGACAGAAAATAACAAGGCATCTGTGTTTATAGCCAGATATATAGCTGGTATGATTTGATAGCCCAAGCTGGTAGCCAGTGCAAGCCACAATCCTCTTCGATGTACACTGGCATTTATTATGCCAACAAAGTCACAGATCAATCATTTTCACCCCTGCTGCTGACAAATCAGGTGTAGGCTTACGGCAAGTGAGGAATTGGGCAGATTAGGAGCTAGCTCTATTGTTCTGATTACAACTCACAAAGTCTTTGACTTGCTGAGTAAAATAGAAAGACATTTTCTCTTTTTCCTTTCTAACTGAAAAATTGAATGTCTGTTGTATTTTTAGCCACCTTTTCCCTTCCCACCAGCATTGTCTTCCCCTTTAATACAGATCAATAGTTCTGTCCTTTCCAGCACATATTTTCAGAACTCCACCAGTCTGCACTCATCCTGTAAGAGGAGAAAGCTCAGGTCTTTATCTGCATCCTCTTCATCTGATAAGTGCACTCCCTAACTGGCTTTATATGTATTTCCTCCATTGTTCCTCCTACAAAGAAATCTTTGTCAGGATGGCTCGGTAGACAGCCAAAGGTCTGTAACACTTTTCCCTCCCACATTTGCTTCCAGAAGTGATTATTGTCTTGCGCTGTCTGGGGAAAGCGAGTTCTCTTCATGCTCCTGGCAGATAAGTGTCTAAAGGATAGGATTCATGGCATTCATGGATGGTAGTTAATGGGCACAGCTGTAGTGTAATGTGTTGAACTGGAGCTGACATTAGCTGTCCAATGCTCTGAGAAATGTATGGACCAAGTGCCCCCTTCCTGGAGGTATTTGGGGTTGTGTAAAAACTTAGTAGGTAATGGAAAATGATTGTATTAATTTTATATATCTTTTTCTGTCCTTATACCATACCTGCCATGTTTGAGTTGTCTGTGAGCTGGCAGAGTGCAGCATATTGTTAATTATCCCAGCACATAAGGAAGATGAGCTGGCCTCTGATGAGTGTAAACAAGGTCTTTTCATGTTTGTGCAGAGACTGAATCATCTGATGTGTGGACACTTAATCAAGAACTTTTCCTAGGGACTTGCAATCAGGTACTGACTCAAAAAAAAATCCCCAAGCAACTCCTCCAAGCTGAAAAAGCTAAAATAGGTGTTACTATTGATAATAGTAACAAATATTGGTTTGTAATAGTTTAGCCACTGTTCCTGCTCTAAATAATCATCCAAGGGGTGTATATTAGTTTGTCCAAACTATTGATATGACACACAGGATCAAATGACTTTCACTCTGAATGAAAAGGAGGAGGAGATGAAAATCCAGCCCAGCAAATCCTTTTTCTTCTAAGGGAGAGAAAGTAAGAGTCTCTATTCATGTTATGTGCCTGCTACTCTCCCATCCTGCCCTATTCTTTCCTCTGGTCGCTGGTAATCAAAACAGCCAGGGAATCCGAGACAGGCTCAATGGGGAATTAGATCCCATGTAAATGTTGTCAGTGTGCTTGCCTGATTCTGAATATCAGTTCATACCTTGCAAGGTGGTGAAGAAGATTGGAAAATTTATATTGAGCTCCTGTTCAAGTGGCTGCTGTTTGGTGGAGCATTGATTGTAGTTGTAGTTGTGGATGTGTGGCAGTCTCAGATGAAGATGGTTATCGTCTAAGGCGCTAAGGAATGTTCAGGAATGGCAGTCAACCCTAATATTTAGCTTATGTAAATCATGACAAAGAGAGTTCAAAAAAATCTGTTATCTGCATCATGCTTCCACCAAACCTGATGTGGAGTATGTGGATAAAGATATCAAGGATCAAGCAATAGTCTTTAGAAGAGCAGTGGAGATTTCACTACTGCTGGCATTTTAATCAATTTATGCAAAAAAGTATAGAAATATTTCTACATTAATATTATAATCTATATTAGAATATAGATTGTTAGCATATAATGGTCTATATTAATAGTAATTCAGCTGCCTCTGTAAGAATTCTAAAAACATCTTGTTAAATGAATGGTTTGGATTTGTTTGCTTGCTTTTTTTTGTTGTTTTGATTTTGTTTTTTGTTTTAGTTTTGTTGTGTAACTAAGGACTAAATCCAGGGAAATGATCGAGTAGCAGGCAGGCTAAGATATCCCTGCTCAAGTGTCAGTGATCCAAGTGCTGTGCTTTGTGTTATGTGAAATGAATATGACACAGACTTGGAGTGCACCAGAGGTTCCTTGGGATGGCAGGAACCTCATGCACATGGAATGGTTCTGCTTTAGCTGTAGCCCAAGCTGTTTTAAACTTTTTACTTCTTATTTATCTGTCATTATGTCAGAAATCATCTCATAACAGTCCTGATGTCACCACTCCAAGCTCCAGACTCATCAGTACCAAACTTCTGATGTGCTGTTTGTCTGATGGAGTGGATAAAGAAGCCCTAAAGATGTGTAGGTACCATGTAGGCACCACTCACCAGGAGCAATGGGGGTTGCAGAGGCTTTTTCTTCTGCAGGATTTTGTTCTCAGCATTTAAACAGGGGCAAGGAAACTGGTGAGATTCAAATGTACAGTTCAGCTGGGCTGCAAGCTTTCCTGGAAATGCTTGTACTTGATTTGCTCAGTCCACAAAGAAAAGTCAGATTTTTTTTAACCAAAAGTTCTTAGGAAAATTCTGGTCCCCAGTTTTTCATGCTAGGGTCCCATGAAGTTCATGGAAAGGGCTTGCATGTGACAGGAAAGGCTTTTGCATGGGATATTGCATCCTGTCTTTCCTTGTTTCACAGAAACCATGAGAGTTAAGAAAACTTGGAGAAAGCAGAAAGTCTAACTGATTACATCCTCTGTTTTCTTTCCTGCTTTAGGCTGTCATGCAATTATTTTGTGGCAGTGCTTCTGAAAGACATAAGGAGGGACAAGTCTTAGGTAATGTTTTTTATGTTTAAGTTTAATTGAAGTTTCAGTTTACTTATTCACACTAAAAACAATCTGAGAAGAGAAAAGGGCATCTGTTGCTTACTGTCAGTATTTCATTCTCATTCAAATCATTGCAGGACAGGTTTGAAACGAGCTGACATCTTAGGTGTTGACACTGCTATATAGTTCCTCATCACTGTGAGATTAATAGAGGGGAAGTAGGTTTTTCTTCCCTCTGGCACTTTGATCCAGTGTTTCTGTTTCTGGAAACACCAAGAGCATCAGACTGAGCCACTGGAATAAGTGGTGCAAATATTTTGGGAGCACCAGCTCTTCATGAGACTGGCTTTGAGAAACAACATGGTTTGGAAACTGATCTATAACACATTGATGCATAACACAGTATCTTAAGAATGGGAGGAGGGTTTGCCCAGCACAAATATTTTGGTTCCCATGACAAACAGACACCTTTTGCTGCTACCATGCCCTGTCTCATTTTCAGGAGCCAAAGGCCTCTAGAACACCCTGCAAGGCTGACCCAGCCAGAGGCTCTTCTTAATGGTCCTTCCCTCACACACAAGCCTGCATAGCCTCACTCCTGCCTTATCCTGGCAGAGACAGGAGCCTATGCCCAGGAGTTCCAAACGCCCCTCCCTGCCATGCAGAACAACGGGGTGGCAGATGAGAAATATCTTTTTTGAGGCTGTCTTTGTGTGCAGGTGCTCTCTGAGATGGGCAACCTCGGGGAGACTCTGGAGACAGTAAAAGGCAGAAAATCTTTCAGCTGATGCCATTTAATAATGAAAACACATCTCAGCTCCTCATTTGTAGCCACATGGATGAGCTGCCTTTTTCACTTGAAAAAGAAATCTTCCAGAGAGGAAGAAAAACTGCTGGTTTTTTAAGAGTTTTGCTACATGAGCTGTAACAAACTGACAGCACTATAAAGCTATTTATAGATCCATAGTTTCAGACCAGGATGCTCAATAAAGGCTGATGGAGTAGATTTATTATGTCAATTTAAGTTAACTTATGTAAATACATTGTTTCTCTGGGAAATCTGGTTCTTTTTTCCCCTTCTCTTAGAGCAGTTTTTCCAAGCAATACTTTGACACTTGAATTACTTCTTCAGTGCAATGGGAATGAGGCAGAGAGCATCTTTGATGCTCCCATTGGCACTAAATGGGAAGTCACACACTGATAAACTAAGGGTGAAGAAAATGTCTTTGGAGAGTTCTGATCTTCATTGGTATTTATACATCCTCTTTGGCTCTACTGTTTTCACACAGTGACTGCTGACACACTCTAGTTACCTTCCCTGAAGTCAATAAACATTTCTCTCGTTCATTTTGGGAATAGAAGAAGTGAGAATTTTCACTGTTTTCCTCCTCTTTTTTCTCTCTCAGGGATGACACTTAGCTCATCTTCCTACTTCCAGTGCTTTAGTTTGATCACTTTACAGTGTCCATCTCATTCAGTTGCCAAAATATGCCTCATTGAAAACCTGCATCCCTCCTGTTCTGGAAACGAGACACAATGGAATTGCTTTGCTACTTTCCTGGGAACAACATGGGAAAGCTGTGCTACTGGCAACAGTACACATCTGCTGGCATGATCTGTGACTGTGTAGGCATCCTTGCTCCTCATCAAGATGCTGCATGCCAGTGCAGGGGTGAGCTGCTGCTGCTGGAGCTGCTTGCCAAGTGTGCAGTGAGTGTCTCCTGCATTCAACACAGAGTGCACGTAAAGGCTGCAGGATCTGCACATTGGGCATTTTGCACTGAAGGCTTTGCCCTCAGATACAGATATAATGTCAGTTCTTTCAGGGAGAGACTTCTATGGCTGGGAAAGTGGTAAAAAATTTATCTTAAAGGTCTAAACACTGGGCATTTTACTACTGATGAGATATATTTCTTGTGTTGACCCACATTTTCACACTCAAGGCTTGCTATGAGTATTACAGTTCTCCCAGTGTAGCTGTGCAGAATAAGACATTATTTCTTTTAAATGTGTAAATATAAAAAAATAAAGGTCTTTTGGCAAAGGATTGTTACGCTATTCACCAAAGAGCTACAGCAAACCACTGACTCCACCACTGAAACATGGCATATGTGTTTCTCAGCAGTGGAGTGCATCTTGGTAAACTAAATCTTTTGCCTGGCACAGATGCAGCACAGATTAAGAAACTAGAAAGCTTTACACAGGTCAGAGGGTCTTTGTTCAGTGTGGCTAATTATGTTGATTCTCAGAAATTAAGAGACAACATGAAAACTGTACTGGGAGGAGCTGTAATGACAATTGCTATTAAGGGGAAAATTCCCCTTTGAATGGGTTATCAAGTATTGGAACAGACTGCTCAGGGAAGCAGTTGAGTCACCATCCCTGGATGTGTTTAAAGACGTGTAGATGTGGCACTTAGGGACATGATTTAGGGGTAGTGCCAGGTTAGCAGTTGGACTTGATGGCTTTAAAGGTCTTTTCCAAGCTATACCGTTCCAAAATTCTGTGACAAGAATAACAACAATTGGGAAATTGTGCTGCACATTACATCTTTCTTTTGGCTACCAAGTAATTTGTTTTGCATAAAATCTTCACGGTGCTTACCTGAAGTCTGTGTACAAACACAGGAAAATTTCTTTGAAGGCTCACTGGGAGGGCAATTTGGATATTTTGTTGTTACTAAACCCCTCCTGACTGAGTTTATGCTCGTACCTACAGGTCATTCAAAAAGACCTTCTAACAGGAAAAACGTTGCACAAGGGAAAGATCAGTGTAAAACATGCTAAAACTTGAATTGGGGGGGGGGGAAGTGAAAGAAAAATTCATTTTGTCCATTCAAATCAAAGATTTGTATCTGGCTTTGTATAGTTTCAGCCATCCCAAATTTTCCTTTTTAAGAATACTTCCAATGCTTCCAAGGTTTAGCTCCTTGCAACAGGATAACTGTATGAATAAAGATTTATATGAAACTCCCACAGTCCATCCTGCCAGAGAGATGATAGGGCAGCCTCCTGGGTGAGTGTGTGCAGTGGTCTTTGATAAATGGCCTGAATTTGTGAGTAACCGGCAATAAAAACTGGCAGATTTACATTCTTTTGAGCACCCAAGCAGTCACCAGGGAATATGTTCAGTTTAAGGCATTTCAAATTTCATGACCCAGAATTCCAAAATCATTGAGGAGTTTGTGTAAATAATGATTAGGAAAAAAGTTGTGACACTTTTTCTGGTTTAAACTATATATAACTGCATTTTTTT
The DNA here is from genome assembly GCA_013399455.1 of Anthoscopus minutus. NCBI lineage: Eukaryota > Metazoa > Chordata > Aves > Passeriformes > Paridae > Anthoscopus > Anthoscopus minutus. Next base: position 3,614 of record VWYI01014684.1, on the reverse strand, counting down.
TGTTTGTTTTCCACTGATTACCAGAAGTTTGTCATGAGGCTCACATCTCTCACATGAACACTACGTTCCACCGGAATAAGACTGGAAAATGTGGGTGCTTATGGTGAAACCCGGAAAAAGTATTGCTGTTCCTCTCCAACACTTTGGGGAAAAGAGATTATGCACTATTTTGGATACCTAAACTCTAGATTCAACCCTCAGTTTTTGCTGTGTGGTTTATCCTAATCAGGATAATCCATAAAACATTCAATCTCAATCTTAATCCATAAAACATTCATGTTTTCCACTTTTGCCTCAAGTTTGCTCTACAGTCTTCAGCTCCCTTGTGACAGCCAGTCAGGGGTTGGAGATGTCACTGTTGCATTTGACCAAGACAGGTGCAGACATTTCTGTACTAATCTTGCCACTGGGTTTTCAGCCAAAATCTACTAGAAGTCCAAAACAATCCAGTGGCAAAAGTGACATGGATTTCTTTTGTGCCCAGGTTTGTGCTACATGAGCTGAGTTTATGCACATCCTCACTCAGCGAGAGCTCAGCATCGCCTGCATTACCACCAGCTCTCACTTGAGGACCACAGATCTTCAGTTTAGCAGCTCCCGCCTTCCTCAGATTTATTCCCTTGGAAAGGGAGCAGGATTGCCCTGTCTCACAGTAGCATTAATTTTCAAACAGAAGGCAGGGTGATCAATCACCTATTCTTCTGGCAGTTTTATTTGGTTTATTCCTGTGTCAGATACTAATTTCCTCAGCAGTTTTACCACCTGCACTGTTGATATAATGCATTCAGTCTGGCATGACCACTGGCATGCCCCTAACTCTAGTGTGTCACAACAGCCTCCATGTGGCCCTGAGCTGCAGCAGAACTTGGCATGGTAGGTAAGATAAAATAATTCAGAGCTGCATGTAATTTGCCATCCCTTAACTAAGCAATCATTTGTGATTTATAACCCAAAAGCAAATGTAGCTGTTTCCATCCAGCTCTGTAAAGTTAGGGAGCTGCAGAAGCTGAACCCTGAAGTTCTGCTTGTTACAAGCTGTGTTGTGGCATGTTACTCTTTTGCTGAAAGAACTGAAAGGTTGGATTTTGAGGTCCTTATTCAGAAAGGTTGAATAAAAAAGGCCTCCCTAGGAAGAATATAGGATTAATTTTCGTTTTATCACAAAAGTAAAAGAACCTGAAATTAATGAAATCAAGGGCTTAAGGCCAAAATTCTGTTTTCTTAATTTAGAACAAAATCAGCAAAAGTTGCCAAACAGACCAAGAAGGATTCCTTTGCAACCGCCTAAAATGTGGGCTGTGCCTGGCAGAGGAACTGCTTGTACATCTGCCTTTCCAGCTCTGACCAAAGAAGCTATTTGTCCCTCATGCTAGGTCTGTCGTTTAATACTGTTTAAAACCACAGAACATAATATCATTTTGTACTGTTAAGCAGCAGCAGACAGACAGTGAAAGAAAAAATTGACAGTCTATCTAATCTCTTAGAACAATCATATTTTTTGTGACAGATATTCTTTGTATTTCTCTCTTGTTTTTCAGAGTATTTATGTGCATGGAAGAGGATCTCTGTTTCCTGAGAGATCATCTGTCCCTGCTGCTTATATCCTATTTGATGTCATGATCTTGGTTGCTGTGGAAATGATTAAGCTGTCATCAACAGATTCAGATGGGGAATAAGCTCTGGGAGAAGATTACACACATTCCTTCTTTTATGCAAATTTGTGCAGTAAAGAATGGCAAACAAACAAGCAAAATATAGAGGCAAACACCCTTGCACCTCCCAATTCATTATTCAGACTGAGCAGACTGTTTTAAAAAAGTACTTTTTTCCTGGAGGTGTCAGATGGTGCCTAGAAAATGTCACCCACTGCTGTGGAAGTGGCAGAAGGGAGCTAGAGGCCCATGAATGTCTTTTCATCTCTTTGGCTTGAATGGGTACAAATTCCAAAAGAGATACAAAAATAGATGCCCTTTTGTCCTGAGCTTTAAGCAAGTCAGGACAGATGCAATACGTTGCACACGTAGAGTAAGAGTAGCACTTTTTTTTGTGAGTGCAAACAAATATGAAGCGGGAAGAGAACCAGACCTGTGTCCTTTGCCCTTAAATAGCTGCCCAGGGTAGTGTTAAGCACAGCAAGTCACAGTGGGAGAAGTGATGCTCCCAGACATTAGATGAGGTTATGTTGACTCAGGAAAATGAAATGCCTCCCAGAAGTATCTTTGGATTTAATTAATATGCATACAGAGTAGATGGCTATTCTCCAAAGTGGAATGGTGTTAAGCACCACCTGATTGCATCTGGAATTGCACAGGGGATTTTTCAGTGTTTGGTGAATATAAGTGGGGAGCGGGTCACCTAGGTTGTGTATTTGTAGTTGTAACTAGAAAGACAAACTGTGCAGGAAGAGAAAGTCAACAATGATCCTGATGATAAGATTAATACTGCTGTGCATGTCTGCTGTGTTCTTTGAAGTCTGCAATGTCTCTGTCTTGGTGGCTGGTGTAAATACTTTGTGAGTCAAACCCAGCTACTATGACTTTCCAGTTTTGGCAGCACTGTTTTCTCAAACATAGTCTATATTCAGAATAGGGTCAGAAAATGCTCAAGAGGAAGCAAACTAGGATTGTTTTCTCATTGGAGAACTCTCTTAGAATTTTTGGGCTTTTTTTCTAGGATCTCCTGGATATAAAGCTCAAAGCCTTTAGCTGCTCTTTACCTGCAGCTAAAATTATACGGGGCATAGGGAAAAGTTGATATGTGACTAAGATACTCTTATTCAGACATCAATAGGAGATTATAAGGCATCAGGGTTATATAGATTAAGGCTGATACCAGGAAAATCTTTCTTGAACTTTTAAAATAATTTGTGATGTTTCTAGAAATGTGTTGAGGGAGTTTCCACGCATGAAATATGTGCTGCTTCTTTGTTCTTTCTGATGACAACTTCTCAGAGAGGGCACAGCCTGAGACATGTTTTGAATCAGGGACTTCACTCTCTTTGGATGATGCTGTGACACAGCACAGAGAATTAATTTTGGATGTTTGTCTCTTGTTTCCTGATGCTGTTTGGGGGCATTACGGTTTTAAATGCCCATCTATATCTTTGAACACTTTTTTCAAAAACATCCACAGTAATTTTTTTAAGTGGCAAAATGTTGTATTGCAGGGTGAAAATAAGCACGTGCACAAAGGGGAGGGGTCATCAACATCACAGTAGGTTATTCCTTGCACTTCCAATCCATAGCACACAATATTGTAATAGCTAAACTTCTCATTAAATAGCAAGGCAAAGCAAACTTTCCTTTATTTTTGATGGGAGCTAAAAATAGATTTAATCTTGGATGTAGTCAAAAGTGCAAGGCTCTATCTGCCTTCTTGTTTTATGCTATACAGCTTCCTCTTGCAAGTTTTACAGCTGTGTAAGTCCACTGACTTCAGGAGAATTCTTATTTACAGCAAGTGCAAGAGAGGCAGCAAAGCCATTCTCAGCGATATGTGAGAAACCAATGAGTACAAGGTGGGCTTCTCCTCAGGACCTGATGTTAATCCATTAAAAATATCACAGGGATTTGTTACATGGCCTCCTGTGGTAGATAGGGGCAGGCGCCACGGAA
>VWYI01014638.1:0-36588 GCA_013399455.1 Anthoscopus minutus | reverse complement strand
AGGCATCATAAAGTCACTCCAGGACACATTAGACTTCTGATACTGACTCCTGGGCTATCACAGAAGTTAATTCAGGAAATATGTTATAGCTTAAACCACTCAGTAACTGAAAGCTATTAAGTCTGGGTCAGGCAGAAAACTGTCAGATATAATTTAGATAAAGCAGATTCTTCATTGATGAGAGGTAGCTATATTAGAAGCAACTCAGGCATCAGGCAGTCCTTTTTTCTATGGTTCATTTAATGAAATTAAAACAACTGTAGCAATTAATCCTGAATCATTAAAAAGTTGATGACTTAGTTTTGTTATGTATCAGTAAGTATATACATGCTAATTTAAAGAATAAATATAGAATTACTTGACATACAACTGTAGAAATCAAGATACACATTTCTCATATATACAAGATACACATTTCTCATATATACATACAAATGGACATCTGGTATTACACAGGAATATTTGCTTTGGAAATAACACAAGGACAAACCTTTTATGCAGTTTCTATATAGTTTTACTACTCATCTAAGCCAAATTCAAATTAATTGAATTAATACAAAATAAGGAGGTGAGAATTCTCAGACGCAATTAAGAATTTAACTACTATTTTTTCGTCTTAAAGAAGAATATACTGTTGGACAGTATATTCTGCCAATAAAGCCAAATTAGCATATTTTTTTCTTTTAAATGTTTTACCAATCTTGCTTGTCAACTAAAGTCTTCAAATTGCCATTTCACTGTTCTGTTCAATAGCTCAAGCTGCTAAAAGCATCAGAAACATTTCTTATCTTGTGCGGAACTCTAGAGGTCATAGGAATGAAAAATGCACAACAGCAATTACCTGTGGAACAGACCCTGTACAGTAGATAAATTGCAAATTATCTGTTACAAAGCCAGGTCCAAGCAACACAGTCTAGCAGGCAGGAAACACATGGTTTACTCAAATATGACAATTACCATACATTGATTCACTATATGACTGATCTTATACCTCGTTAAAGAATTTTGGATTTCAAGCAATAAGGAAAGTGAATAATTACATTATTAAAACCTAAAGATGTTTAAAACTCTTAGATTCTACTTTATAATGTCACAATTTAGTATCCAAAACTTATCTTTACAGCTTCTGATGTAAAGTGATCTAAAGGCATTTCAATTTTAGAGTGAAATGAGATGTCATCTATAGATCTTTAGTATCAGCAAGAATCAATGAAGTGGTAATTTGCAGTAATAGGCAAAACCTAAATATGGCACACCTGGGAAAGAAGCAGCTCTGAGGACTAGAGCAGACTCATCCCAACTGTCTTTATTCCAACAAAGGCTGCATTAAGACAAGTTCCCTCACTCCGTTAAAGTTTTAGCATGCAATAAAATTAATGTTCCTCTACATATTGATTTTTCACTTCATAAAAATGCAACACTCTGCAGAAGAAAATTTCATCTCATTGCAAGTTTTTGTATTTGTTTCTTTCTTTGGCCCAATTTCAACTGGCAACCAAAGTGCTTCACACCCAAGGCTGTCCCAATGTCATTGTCCCTCTGTCCTGAGAAAGTAATGTATTGCAGCTGCCATGTCATTGTCACAAGAAAAACCCAACAGCAAAACTCCTACTCCTAGCAACACAAAGTCAGTCTAAATGCACATTTAACTATATACTTATAGTTAGTATAGCTTCACTGGCCTCCAGTAAAACATCTGTGAGTCAGGGGTTCCCTATTCCATTTTAACAGCAATGTTTTGCAGTTTTCAAGGAAAAATGTTATAACTCACTCGTATGGAAAAGCTGGTTCTTGTCTTAGACAGTACTGAATTTTCTATCTGTTTTGAAGAATTTTGGAATGTAAAATACAATAAGAAAGTAAAAATGGGATATTAAGTCTGGAGTATTAGCAAAGAAACAAAATAACTGCAATAAATTCATACATGATGCCTTGATATGAAAGACATCCCACAACTAAATATAAGTAGCTGAGATCATTCTTAGAAAGATTTCTTAAGTGGAGGGTATGTCTAGGAACAAAATAAAACCTAGTAATCTCTATTGTAAGAGACATGGAGAGTTACTGATCTCACTTTGATATACAAGCTGCTTTGCAATGAAGTTTAGCCATTAGAAAAACATAAAAAATACTTAATTGGTTTGAATTTTATCACACTTGCCCCAAACTATGTGTATTAAAAATTATTTTCTCTCTCTTCATCTTTTATATAATTATTTTATGGTATAAATATTCTGTTAAGAAATCCATAAGGTAATTTTTCTTACTATCTTTGTGAAACTCCATTTTCTGAGCATTTCTTTGCCTTTACTGAGTTTCTGTAGCCTGTTTTTTCCATTTGAGTCCTAGTGAAAGGTGAACCTTAGAACTACATAGATTCCATATTTTAGATTTCATATTGGAATTCACATTAGATTTCATTTTTCTTCCTCTGTAGAACTCTATATGACAAAGCATTTAGTATTGATTTTTATAAAAGCTAGACCAGTAATAATATAATTAGGAATGTTTAAAATTATAGACATCTTAGAAACAATTTGCAGAGCAAAGTGGAAGAAAGTATTATTTCTATGTTACAGATTCAAAATTTAAAGGTACAAATTAATTAAGACATGAATAACAGCTGGCACATCTCATGGCGAGTATAAAGAACTTTGATCAATGCTCTAAGTCTGCTGAGCATGGTAGCAATAGTGCAGGTGGTCACCAAGTTCTCATTCCCCCTGGCTCAGCTTCTGTTACTACCACTGCCAGAAATATGGAATCAAAATATTGTGGCAAATCCTTTAAAAAAGTAGACAAAACTTTTCACTGCTTCCATAAAGTAAAGTATGTTTCTCAGTGGCACACCTGTATTTAACAGTGCTATCAAACTTAAGAATTTTGTTCAGCTGCCATAGAAAAAAAATTAATTTTTTTATGGTCATAATAATGTGGCAGTGTGTTTTGCAATTCAATTACCCAGCACCATCTGAACAGAAATCTTTCTTTCTTTGTTTAGTATAAAATTATTTTGTCAGAAGCTTCATGTCATCAGTCTCTTGTTTAATTGCTTTTGTCTTTAGCAACCACAGCATTCAGGTTTTTTAATTATATGTTTAGGTAGGCCCTAAATCACTGCAACAGAAATGGACAGGACAAGCATCATTTGCTTCCATGGTGAAGAACTGACTGGCTAAACACTGTCATATGTAGAATTTACATAAACACATTAATTAGCCATCCTTTGTTTTTCTTCAAAACCATATTAAAATACCAGACACAGCTGTCTCTACAAAAGATTAAATTCATGTCCTTTCTAATTCATGATGTCACCCCAATCACAAGCAATTTCCAGTAGTTTTACTTTCAAAGGAAAGACAACTAATGAAAACACCACTATAAAATTTTACATGTGGAAGTTGTACAGATATTCTACAAAAAAATTTAGTATTCACTTGAGACCTCTTTCCCATAGCAATGGGCGAAGATATATATAGCCAAAATCAAACTTCACTTCCAGTACAATAAGCGGTTATTATGATACAAGCTGAGAGCTTTTCCTTCTATTAGAACATTGCTTTCTCACATACTGTGTTGGTTTTGGCTGGGATAAAGTTAACTTTCTCCACAGTAGCTGGTAAGGATCTGTGTTTAGGATTTGTGCTGGAAACAAGTGCTGATAACACAGGGATGTTTCAGCTGTTGCTGAGCAGAGCTTACCCAGAGTCCAGGACTTTGCCTCTCACCCCATCCCACCAGTGAGGAGGCTGGGAGTGCACAAGGAGCTGTGAGGGGCACAGCCTGGACAGCTGACCCCAAGTGACCACAGGGATATCCCAGCCCACCTGGTGGTGTGCTCTGCCTGTAGAGCTGGGGGAAGGAGAAGGAAGGTGGGGACATTCAGAGTGACGGTGTTTGTCTTCCCCAGTCACAGTCACGCATGATGGAGCTCTGCTTTCCTGTGCATGGAGGAGCACCTGCCCACCAATGAGTAGTGGTGATGTAATCTCTTGGGGTTTTTGCTTTGCTTCTAAAGGTTTTCCCTTTATCTGTTAAACTGCCTTTATCTTGCCTCATGAGTTTTCTCACCTTTACCCATCTGATTCACTCACCCACTACGAGACAAGTGAGCAAGCAGGTATGTGGGGCTGAGCTGCCCTCTGGGGTTAAAATAACACAAACACCTGGCAAAATTAATTTACAGTGTAACACTTAAGGATGAGCCAAATCATTGGGGCTTTCCATTTTCTGATAGGGATGATCAGTACTAGTAGAACACTTTATGGAAATGAATCATATTCAAAGCATCACATGAATTTATGGAATAAAGTAAATGGTTTGATGTGATGGCCAAAAGGGCCTTTTAGAGACTGAGAATGAAATCTCAATTTCTCAATCTGAAGAGCAATAGAAACACTAGAAGAGGAAAAATTAGTAAAATTATAAGATCTTATATTAGAAAATAATGACAAAATTGAATTATTTTATTGCTACAGCCACAGTCAACACGCCTATGTCTACAGTGTTGTAACAGGTGAGGAGAAAAGGAAAAGGACAAAGAACATGGCAAGGAAGTCCATCATCAAGAGACTGAACCCATTTGTTCTAATAAAGCCCATATATCTTACACTGTATTGAAATCCATATAATAATTTTTAATCCTTACTTAATATTAATGAAAATACTACAGTTACAATTAAATGCCACTTACACATTATTCAACATTTGTGATCACAGATAGAAAATTTAAAAGGTAAGAAAACCACTGTGAACATTCATTTTCTCACCTATTCCAGCATAATACTCTTTTTAAGAGAAACAAGCTAGAGCATGTTCACAAGTGAAAAACAGGATTAAAACAAAATGTTATTTAAATACTTTTAATTGCATTTATAGCATAACAGTTTTAGCTTTTTAATCTAATGAACCAAAATTTCTTTAACAATCAATAGTGACAGGTACAGTACTGACAATGCTTAAAAAACAAAAAGCTCAACATTACACAAATATTATTCAGGTTAAATTTTTCCCAAGAATAGGCCTCAAGTATCTGTACCCAGGGAGCTATATTTTCACTTTTTTTCTTTTTTTCTTTTTTTTTTTTTTGCTTACAAAGAAACCCTTAACATGCATACAAAGGGTTTAACATGCATACAAAGGGTTTATTACACTATACACAAACATTATAATCAATATAATTTTTTATCCTCACTATGGAATTGAGAGTTAAGACCTCACTCTGGAATAGACTCACCTCTCTGTCTAACCTCCAGAGACTCAATATTGGCCAGCATTTATGCTTAATTAAACAATTAGCTCAAAGGTTTTGAATACTTAACATGAACTTAAGCTCATCATAAACTATGTTTATGTCATTGTGCTGCCAAGATATATTTTGAATACAGAAAGACAGCTTTACTAAAATTTGCAAATTTAAATGCATTACATCAGCAAGAGGAAAAAATTAAAACAGCCTTGGTCACCCAGCCCATTACACCTACACTCATACTTTAAATTACTACCTAGAAATGGATGGCTGTTACTCTGTAACCACTGAGGTCCAGGATGAAAACTGGGGCCCCTGAACCAAGTAAAGAAGGCATGAAACGCTATGAGATAAAGAATGTGCTTTGCAAAAGGCTCCTAAATGCATCTAGATTTGTAGCAGTAACTGCATTAAGCAAACCCATCAGCTGCAGAGAAAGCAGATGAGTGTAAGAGTAGGCTATTGCCCATGACAGGAAATGTCAGCAAGCTGCTCTAACTGGCCATGCTTCAGCACAGCTTTTAAGGATGGTGCTAGAGGGCTCTCTTGGCTAGAACACCTTCTTGAACTGAGCCTAAGGGCCTTGTGACATTATGGCCAGACAAAAACATGCATTATTCCCTTTTTGTGCACAAAACTATTCTAATACAGAGTGCTCAGAGAACTGATGCATTCAACTTCCTTACTATTTAAGAGAAACAAGAACAGGATGTGATCAACAACTATGGAATTATACAATTTTCATATGTATTGTCAATCATATCTGAAGCTGACAATAAACATATTTGATACACTCTTCACTGCCACGCTGGAGTGATAAAGACACAATGAGGCTTATTGGAATGAGTATATAGTTACAGAAATGAGTGTGAAAAGCATATTTTTATTATAAAGAAAACAGAGTATGTATGCTTTGGCTGAAACTTTGAAATTAAGTAAAGCATGCAAAGCCTCTTTATTTTTTTAAGGAAATTTTTAGAGGAATTTATGTATTTTACATATATATATATTCTTCAAGCTGGTAACTTCTCTGAAAGCAACACTCCACATACCTTTTGGAGGAAATCATTTAGAGAACACTACTATGTCATCTTCTAAAAAAAATGCCAACAGGTCTATCACCAATGGCAAAAAATGTTTATAGAAAAATACAATAGAAAATACTTATTTTTGTGTATAGAGGTGTAACTAAATAAAAAAAGCAAAAGATATCCAAAGGCATATGTTCAGCCATCTATTTTTAGTGTAATTTATTACTCAGTGTTATTAATTATTAAAGATAACACATATATGGTTTGTGTTATAAGTTTTATAAATGCTATGAACTACTGAAAACATTTAATATTTTTATTTTTTTACAGTCCTTAAAGAGGACTACATTTCTCATTATAGATATCCTTGTGCAGCCTGACTTAGAGTTTTGAAGGTTTCAGGGAGGAATTACTGCAGTACACAACTTTCACTCAGAAAATCTATTCTTTATATCTTAGGAAATAAACCTCAGCCTCACTAAATATCAGTAATTATATCTAATTTCTATCCTCCATGAAAGAGGCATGTTCCTAGTTCCTTCCAATTCACCTCTACCCTCTAACATTTCTAGTACAGGGTAGGGGAAGATTAAAATATTTTAAGTCAGAAAGAAAGAGCTTTTACTTTCTGTCTAATTTCCAGCCTTTAGAATTATGTATTTTATATATTCCATGTGACAAAAATATCAAGCTGTTTCACAGTCCTAGGAGAAAGAACCTACCCAGTATATTTACTGATTAAACTAGAATTTTATTCCCAGATGGTTATCGTCTCTCATTTCTATGAAACAAGACATCATTGCCAGTAAATACACATTTTGTTCTTCTGCTAACATTGTTCTACAGCTTAAACACATTCTCACTTTGCCAGTGCATTTCTCTTTGAGTACAATAAAAAGAGGGTGCATTTCTTTATTCTGCAAGAAGACATAATAATTCCTAATAATACCTAAGATAGAATCTCTATTTCCTCAACTCTAGCTACCCATCTTGCACTTCTTCCTTTTAGAATTCATGTTTTGATCATATGTGACCCAAACTACAAACAGAATTTCAGATTAAATCCCATCAGCACCATGTACATTGCCTTTAATATTTTCTTTCCACTTCTCAAAATGCTGTAATAAATCCTGATATGTCTTTACACTTGTCTTTTTTCATTGCCATGTCACACTTACGGCTTTACTCACACTGAGTCTAATAAAGCCAGATCTCTCTCTTCCTCTGACACTTTCAATTATAATTCCCAGCTTACAACAGAAAAATCATATTAGCTCCTAATTAGACTTTGTACTACACACTTTTTGTTTCACTCACCCTTCCTTCTCTGACTTTTTAATCTGACTTTCATATCGTTTTCTATCAGCCAGTTTTCAGCCTTTATTTTTTGCAGTCAGAGAAATATTTACTATTTCCTGCAAATTAGGCCACAGTTCAAAATGAATTTCAGTAGCACTGATCTGAATTAAACTAATCTAAGAGTGGAAAAAAGTGTGGCTCCATATTGGCTCCCCTATCCAGTTTATCATACAAGTTCTGCCAACAGTCAATGCGAGGGCAAAAACAAGCCCAGAAGGGAGGATGTGCTTCTCTCAGCCAACGTAATGCACAGACACATCAGCCTGCTCCACAGGCATTACCCAGGCAGTCCTTCAGTAGCCTCAGCCTGTCTAAGAGCTGACTGCTATAAACTTCTCTTTGCCATTAGCTTTTATCTTTTCCTGGCTGCAGCACTTGTTCGATCCATCACTCATTGCACAGCTTCAGGATGCTAAGACTGTAGATCATCATTCACCTGTTGCCACTATCCTGACAGGGCTAAGCAAAGGGTCAGAGAGAAGAACCCGTGGAGGGGATTGGAACACAGCTGCTGATGGCAGAAGTTTGGAAATCCTGCAACCAGGAAGTTAATCTGCAAAAGTTGTTTTACAGCTCAGTACCAGACTGGTAAGAGCTTGCTGTTCTCAAAGGACCAGATCACTTTCACCTTTATCCTTTCTGTGTTATTACTGCTCCTCTTTCCTGTTTCCAGCCTGCTCTGGGCATTGCTCAGACCCTCTGGGAACTGCCACATGCACCCACCTTAGAGCCAAGGACTGCCTGAAACACTGGGAGTGGCTGCATGCACACCTGCAGGGAGAGAGACCTGGAGGCAGAATCATGCACCTCTTTTCTCCATCTTTTCTCCTTTCAGTTGTTTTATCAATGGATTTTAATATAAACTAAGAATAAGTAGTATCAATAATGAACAATTAAGCAACAAATTTGAGTTGTTTTTCATATACCAAGTCACTGCTATTCAGTGTTAAAAAGATACCAATTTAATTGTTCAAAAGGTATTTAGGAGTTGGGAAGATTTAAATTATTCTCTCAGCCAGACTCCACAATATGAGCTTATGGTAATTGTGATTGCCTGATGGGTGAATTAGGAAAGTTCAGGGGAAAAATATGCCTTTCCTTCAGAAGAAGAGAAGAAATATACTGGAACACCACTCTGGAGCACTGAAATAGGCACTGACAATCTTGTCATATTAGCGTGCAGGCATTCTTGCTGATCTATATCATTCAATAAAGTCTCTTGTCCAAATATTTATGAATTAATTACTTGTATAAAGACAAACTTCTGCTTTAAAAATTCATGAAAGTTTAATGAGGACAGAAGGCAGTAGAGTAAGACTTGTGAAACAAACTCTATCTCCAAGGTAGCAGCTTAGAAAAGACCCATAGTTATTACATGACTTGAGAATGGAAAAGAGGTTCTGACACAATTAACCTTTTAGCAATACAGAAACGTTATTAAAAAGACTAAGTGCTGTTTTCTTGAAGGCCAGAATTTGTACAACTCGCAAACCCACTCAAACTCAGCACTACTCCAAAACTGATAAACACACAAGGAGCAGTTCCAATTAACTTCTGTTTTCAAAAGAAGTATTAGAGGTACCAGAACATATTCTTAGTCAGGATGTCAATTTTCTTTGTTTAGAATAAATAAAAAAAAAAACCCGACAATGTGTTCCAAATACACAGAAAAGAGAAAACAGATGAAACAGTAATAAAGAGGAAGGTAAAGGACACAACTTCAAGCATAACAAGGTAACAGCAAGCAAGCATAACAGGTACCTGGCAGATAAATTTATTGTGCTCTTAATCAAGTCTCCTGTTACATGTAAAGTACTGCTGTGAATCTGTGAAATGGGTTCCAGGATTAAGATTTAACAAATGTATCTCCTCCTGAGCCACCTCACATTTTATGAAAAGATATGTTTTTATTTCTATTTTAATGGCATGCACCCTACTATTGCTGTTGCAGCTAATTGTACATATAGCAATCAAGGGCAGTTTTACCAAGCAAAATGTTACTGGTTTTCCATTCCAATTGAAAATATTTTCAGAGTTTTTTGCTCTACTGCTAGTACTCTGGCTAAGTAGTCAGGTCATCTCGTCTGCAGATACACTTATGTTATCTAAAACAAAGTTCAGTAGAAATTCATATCACACACACATGGATGCACACATACAAAAAATAGCAGCACAGAAAAAGGATTACAGCAAATTTCACCAGGCTGATATAAAGTTAAGTGTTAATGAGTTGTAGATCTCAAAATAACTTTTTTCTTCTATTCCTGTTTCTAAAATTGCTTTGTATTAATATTCCTTAAACCCAGAGGTGAATTTCTGATCACACTGGAATCAATAATTCACAAATTCTCTTAAACAAAACCAACAGTTTGCCTGAGTTCTTATTTATATATGTCCCCCAGTTTTATATGTACCTCACTATTTCTTTTTAGGTTATGGGTAATTCTTTTTAGGTTACTGGGTTTGCAAGCATATAAAGAGAGTTTACAATAACCCTTGGAAAAGTGACCACAGCATATGCATTAATTACTACCCTAAAAGCCTAAATTTCAGATTTTTTATGACTTCAAGAAAACCAGTAGTAAACTTCTCTTTACAATTTTAGTTCTGAACCCAGTCATCTATCATTCATTTCCTACAAGTATGTTTGGGAATGATTTGTCAATGAAAGTGAAAATGATTCTATGATTCCTTGAGATGCTATCAGTAAATAACTGCAAATGAAATTCCAATTAATCTCCATGATGCTGATGTTAAATGTTTCATTTCCACAAGCTCTTCAGAGAGCCAGTGCATTATCTCACTGAACTACTGAAATACAGAATTACATGGTATTAAAGGTGAGGTATGTGTTTACAGAGCCTATTGAATGCTTTCAAATATAAAGACCTACAGTATTTCATTGTTTAAAAGCAGTTTCTCTCTTTCTTTAAACCTATTTAGAAGTATATGAAAATTTTAATATTCACAGGATTTACACACAGGTAAAATAATAGAACCAAGGTTCTCAGAACAAAAATATTTTCCAGGTATTATAGAGCTCTCAAATACTAGAGCTTTTCTGAAAGGGTTGATTAATCATACTATTTAAAGATTGTGACACATTTATGCCCAAACTAATGCAGGTAAAGCCAGTAATTCACAGTTACAAACCTATGCAAGAGACAGCTTAAGTGTTGGGACACCTGGTTTAAAATTCTGAACCTTTTTAGACCCTGCTCATTTCTGGTTTTGACTGGCATATCTTAACTCTCCTGTGTTAAGACAGGAAGAGGGAAGGGAAAAAAAAAGCCTAATTTGTTGTTATTTGATTTGCTTTAAAAACCCTTTGCCACTAAGGCTGACACGAAAAAACCTAAAGAATAGAGACAATATTCCATATTCCTCCTTAGTCAAGATCATAAACTTGAGATTCGCTTTAAAAAAAAAATTCAAGCTGCAGAACATTAATTATTTAAATTAATGAAATAGGTGTTGATCATAAATATACTGAAGATGCCAGACTAATTTTAAATAAATATTTAAATGGGTTCCAGTAAATTATGAACATAGACCTTCACAGTCTGTAGAACCAAAATTTAGTCCAGGCAGAGACTTAGTGAAGGCTTCTCTAAAGAGACAATGGTTACTTGGTGCCATCAGCACCCTAGAACCCTTGTAGTACAGTAGTGTTTATCATGGGCAAAGAAAAAGTCATACTGATTGCTTCATCTCTTTTCCTCCAAAAAGAAGAAAAATGGACTGCATCCATGATTTTACCTTTCCATTATTTAAACTGAGAAATGAAGTTGCAGCAGCTGACTCCAAGAGAGCGAGGAGCCGCTATTGCTTACGCAGCACTTACCCATAAGTGTTTCTTCTGTCTGTCCCATGCACACACTCTATTGCAAAGAAGGGAAATCCACAGAAACAGAGCCTATATAAGTAAGTCTTAGGCTGACAGCAATGTCCTAGGGTCAGACTGGCCACGTGTTGAGCCCTACTTGGGCAGAGCGCCTCAGACCAGCGCTTAAACCAAGATTACAGGAGTCTTTCTGCCACAGCCAAAGGAACAGATTATACACAGACCCGCCTCTGACATTCTTGAAAGTGTGTGATGCATAAGACACCTTGAAAGAGGAAGCAGAGGGCTGAAATCTGCATCCCTCTGGACAGAAGCTAGCAAAGGCAAAGTCCGGAACAGTCAGTGGGGAAAACTTCAGAGAAAATGAAGGCAAATTGCTTTTTCTAAAAATTAGGGGCAGGGTGGAAGAAAGCAATTTCATGTTCTTTGCACAATCACAAAGAGGAGTAAAAAACTGGGCATGGGGAAGATAAATCAGTGGAAAGTGAGATTCAAAGCCTAAGGTACTTTATAATTAGCTCAGTTAGGAATATTCAATTAAAGGCTTTTAAATGCAGTGTAGGCAGCAATGAAGTTTGGCTTCTCTCCAAAAGTAGTTGCACTCATACCCAGAACCAGGACGGTCTCAGGAGAGATAGTGAAATTAATGGAATTACTAGAATTTCCTCTCCTGGTCAAAAGTTAGTGCTCCTGCCCGATGTACCAAATTATTCACCATTTAGGTTACTCCTGAGACACATTTTTAAATAGCAATATTAAGTCTCCTTTATGTTTAGTTCAATATTCTCCATGTGATATAACAGAAGCCATGACAAAAATATGTGTCCTGAGAGTACAGTTAGGAAAATATGAGAATGTATCAGCAGTTTGATTTCTCCCTCTTCGACCCATGCATTTTAACTTCTTGGGTTTCCAGCTTGAATGTTATTACTATTTCATTAAGGCCATAACTATCTGTGTTCTGGTTCCTGAAAGCCTATTTGGCATAACATTCAGATTAACAGTAATGAGAAGACCATGCTCTTCCATCATCAAGTTTGTTATCTTGATGAATATCTCTCTGTAGAAAAATATGAAATGAGTTAATGCACCTGCCTATTAAAGCCACTTCAGGAGATGGCTGAATATATCAATGGCCTATTAGCTAAAGAAAAATTCAACCTAAGGCCCAAGGAAGAAACACAGACGTATCTAAAAAGTGGATTTATTGCAGCTATTTCTTACAGTACTCAAAGAAAAAGTAGATGTCAGCAAAATTAGGAGCACTGAAAGATCACACTAAAAAAGTTAGACAGTTTTGGAGCTTCAGGATTTTGCATACAAAATAGTTAGGCTTATATAAATTCTTTTGTGCATTTAAGGTTTTTTTGCCACTTCCTTAGCTCCTGTGCTGAACTTAGATTATCTGTAATAATAAAAAAACTCAAACAAACAAACTCCAACCAAACCAATAAAAACAACCAGAGGAAGATGAAAACTGATGAGAGTACTTGACCAGCTGAGTGAGGCTTCTATTTAGTGATCAAAGTGGCAGATTGGAACAAAATTTTGGGTAAAATCTAAGGCTTGAAAATATGTTTTAGGGAGTATTATCAAAAGGATTATTGCTTCTAGAACTATCTAGAAAAGTGGAAAGAAAATACTTAAATATTGATATTAGTTTAATTTTTTCTTGAACTTTCTGTAATGCCATGGATCTATTTTCATGCAAAGATAGGTAAATTACTATATTATAATTGCAAGTAAATGTGAAATACTGAACTCATATTTGCTTTATTTATACTTACCTGAGTAAATATTGAGAAAATCTGTTTTAACATCGAACAATGAGTATTTGCACCAGTTGACAAGCTAGAAATTCCCATTGTCACAAATATTCAAAATTATCAAAGAGAGTTTACTAGCTTTTAGAACACACAGATATGGACTGGATTTATACTAATCTGATAAGCAGGCTTAATCTTTGAGAAGCAAAAAAGGACTGGAAAGATCTTCCAAAAATATTAAGTTTAGCTTCTTTTGTAGGCATGAATTCAGCTATTTGTAAACACAGTGCTTTGATAAATAAGCAAATCAGTATCTTTGAAGAGGGGTGGTTTTGCTGGTAATTTATTTCACCTGAGTTGTGGTTGCTTTGGATTGCTCTTTGATTTTCTACCAAACTATTTCCACTAGAAATTTATCCNGGTTGGGGGAAAAAAACCCCACACTTAAAATTAATCACAGTCACACACAAATTTTGTTCTGCTACCTTTTCCTCATTATGTACCAGCAGGATGTATTTATCAGCAGGAATCTTATTTTCCCCCTGACTCTCCTACACTACACAAGACAAGGTTTTACCCCTCTGTAATGTAGGCTCTGCTGTCACCTGAAGAGTATTTAATTGCATGTGTTCCACTTTGAGTTCACATGATTTCAAGCACAAAAAAATCATAGCTGAATTAATTATTCTAAGTGACCCATTCCTTACTGGTCCTGGAACAACTTTGAACAATCCTGGTGCAACCTCAGACATATTTGCTTTTTTTCACAGCTGTGCCACCCTGTGAGCTCTTACTTCTTGGTCAACCAGTAATACAGAGATATGTTTTCCCTCTCAATTATTTCTAATAAGCCCACAATTTAAAGCAGAATTACATTTTATTTGCTCCAAATGACCTTCCATCATCAACTACTTAGTGTGTAATCCCATTTCTATTATTAAAGTTCAAGCAGCTTTTCTGATTGATATTCCTATGTTCCCCTGGGCTGCTTATTATGGGAAAATCATCCTCCTTCTCCCATTCAACCTGTCCTTTGCCTTCTTGTCACAGTGACGTCATCAAAAGATTTACTTGGCACTAAATGGTAATTTATATCATCTATTACATTTTATATGATACTTTTACACAATTATTAAAGTTAAATTTCTACAAAATGTTAGTTCCTCTTCTCTAGTAATTAGAATTCCCAACTGACTTATTATTAACTCTTAATTATTTCTCAGTATCAAATGGTTCTGGCGACAGTCTTGTAACAAAACAGATGTTAACTTTCTCTGAAAGTACCTATCCCTGTTATTTTATAAAAAAATATTGATTTCATCTCTTTTATGATAATACTGATGGGAGTTAGAGGGTGTTAGTTAGGGAGTGAAGAGGCACTCTTGGAAACACACCAGTTGCACCATAAAGGAAATGGTCAGTATTACTAAACACCAAAGATGTCATTTCTTGCTGTAGACATAAATTAAAGGATAATGAGTAGCAATGCTTTTAGCGTTCCTTGAGCCATATTGTGAATTCCTACAATTTCACAGCAGAAAGTAAACATAGCCACCACAGTACTGAAATAACACAAATATTCTGAAATATTAAAAAAGTATTTCTTAGCCAAGACAAATGAGTTCTGATATCTCTACGTAATCTAATTTATTTTCCTTCACTCAAAATTATTCAACTAAGTCAAGACAAGGAAATGTCAGCTTTACCACAGCTGTCATTTTCCTGTGCATTTAACAGTCAAGGAGTTACAGCAAAAAATCTATAGGGACAGGCTGCTTATTAATTGTGCATGCCAACACACACATAAATCCCTTTGAGGCATATTAACTTTTAAAGTGAACTTCTTTCACCCAAAATGGCCCATGAACTATGCAACATATATTACAAATAATTATTCATCAGACATATCAGATAGCAATAACTGATGACTTAAATTCCTTATTTTCAAAATAAGTTGGCATTAACACACACAAAACATAGAGGAATTTAATTTTCTATAGTGAGGGTTTTGTTGTCACATGACCCTACAGAACCCAGGGCTTTGCAGCCCTTAAAAATGGGAATTTCCATCTTTGTCTTCAATTTGCTATCCTGTTTGGCAAAAAAAAAGAAAAATTAACTGATAAACTAATTCATTTAGTAAAATATGCTGAATAAGAACCTTTATTAGCCAGAAACTTCATTCCCTGAAGATCCCTGCGTTTCCCTGCAGATCTCTGGTCATCTGGATTTCTACATTTCTCTCACACTTTGAAATTATTTGTGAAAAATTCTCATCTTTGAGGATACTTTTAAATCAGTTCCAAGTTATTTAAATACTTATACTTCAAACATATCAAACCAGATTAATCTGGCTGTACTAAGGCAACTTTTTTGCTTCTAAGCATATCAGCTGAGCATACATAATTGGTAATAGAGGGGTTATTAATTCAATTTTTTGGTCAGAACAGAATATATGTGCTATTTTATGTGGAGAAAATGTGCTGACCCAACTGGAACATATGTATAAGTATGGTTGGGTGTGTATTTGCACTCAGCTCTTATACTTCATCAGTAAATTTGCCGAAACAGACTCACTTTCCAAGCAAAGGTTTGATCAACAGTTGAATGCACAGCCATCCTTGCAGCCTTTATCCCTAACCATGGATAGGGATTTCTTTCTATTTTGATCTCACACTATGTTTTGTTTCAGGAAATGATAATCAGGACTCATATTTGTTGCTACCTAAATGGAACACCAGATTTTTCAAATGTCTTTACAATAGAGGTATGCAAAGTACAGGAAGATCTGCTTTCCCTGCCTAATTTATTAATATTTTTAAGTTGCTTTTTGTAGGAGCAAAATAATCAAAATATATACATACAGAGAGAGATCTCTCAAATATATATAGATATGTACACCTTCATCAGTGTGTAATACCATACACTATATTCCTTAAAGATGGAGTGGTTTTTTGCCTCTTTTGTTTCCTTTGCCTCTTTCTCAGTGCTATAATGCAATCCTGTGTCTGAGCACCAGACTTCAAATGAGAGATCTATTCTAAACATGCACAGACAAAATAAGTGGTTTCCTTAGTAATGGAAATTATGTGAAAGCCTCTGAAACAACTCCTCCTCCAGTAAGTCATGGCATACATGATCCTATCTACCCCCAGCTTATTGATTTAAAGATAGCTCTACATTTAAATAAAAATATTTAATGTGTACATCTTTTAGCAGTGAAACCAGAGATGAGAGGAAAGATATTTACTGCATTCCCAGTCACATTGTTTGGATTTTTATGACTATGGATGTTATATGTTCCAGTGACCTTTTAATTAATTTTCTAGATCTGCAAGTTGAAAAATGAAATTGTATAACTAAGGACTACCTTTAGGTACCCATTACATTCCCATAGTTTAGTGTATTTTATTTAAACTAATATTAGGTAACTGTATCCTGAACACACACTGTGTTGTGCTGATTCTTGTTATTACCTGGAAAAATTCAAGCTACTGATGGCATGGGAAAATAACTTCTCTCAGTCTCACAGTAAAAGCAACTAAAAGCAAAATGACATTCTAGTTCTAATATTTAGCCTAGTGACTCTAAAGTTTTCTACATCGCCAATGCAGCTCTTATGCAGATAGTTAAAAAAAGCAGATAATTTAGACCTTCTATTGTTATCTATCCATTTTAATATTAAACCACAAGAAGATGCAACAATAATGGTTTGTTTAGTTTAATCAAAAAAGCTAAGAAATCCAAGTCGGAAGTTCTGCCCTTGAGAAACACACACTGTATATATGGCACTTATTGCCACAAAAGTGGCATTTTCAGGGAAAGTAGCTAAATTTAAAATACAATTATTATTGGGAGAAGGAGGTTCCCTTTCACCAATCTCATGCTATTTGCCACACCACACAATGTCACAGAAAAAGTACAAGCCTCTTTCAGATAAAATATCAGTTAATGTTCCATAGAAAGGCAAATAGATATAAGCAAAGAAATGGAAAATGGCTTCTCTATAAAGACAGACATTTCAAGACTGATCACCACCAATTACAACAAATTGACACCAGAATGGAAATTCTAGGCCTTACATTCAAATCATTACTGCCACTATTTCCTTCATCAGCCTTAAATACAGATTAGCTCCAAGAGCTATGACACTGACTGCTACATTCCATGTGCATTCAGGTCCTGCAAACAAAGATCATAAACAAGCAGATCCTTAAGAAATCAACAAGGGTACCTCAGTCTTAAAGATCCACCACAGAGAAGATCCCAATCATTTATATCCAGCTAATGAAGGCTACAAAATCAGAGATGTCATCATAAGTACGATATGAACTTACGGAGATGAAATAAATTTTTAAACATAAACATTGAGATTGAAAATTGCTTTGCAGATATTTTATCTGCCTTATCCAGCTGCATATAAAGATTCCCTAGCTGCTTTTCACTACTCTGTCTTCATTAAGAATCCCATGTGACATAGCAAGGTTGTGGTTGCTATGCATGACTCACTTCCAGCCTTCTGGAATTTAGCAGGGATCCTTGCCTATTAAATAGGGTCAAGGATGAAAATTAAAAGAACTCAAATATCATCCTGTGTTGGACCCAGTAGGGATAAAACTTGTTCAGATTTTTCACACCTCAAGCCACTCCTGCAGAAGGCTCTGGGACCTATAATGAGGAAAGAGACTATAGCTTTAGCCTGGGATCTCATATTTTTGTTTCATAGAAAAGAGTTGCTACATGAATAGGCAAGATTTCTGGTATAGAAAATATCTCCTTGATCACCAAGATCAGCTCCTCACTCCTGCTTTCAATCAAGTCCATCACACATGACTGAATTTGCCTGTACTATAAGGATCTTTACTATGCAGTTCCAGATTTTGCCAAGTCATATAGCACCTACTACCTACATAGCATTTAATGAAGTAACTGGGGCTTTGTGTATATGTGAATTTTTCCTTATGTGGAATTCTTTACAGATTTGTTTCCATCTGTTTTTGTTCTATTGTATCAACACTAACTCTCAGATCTGATAAAAGAAATTTCATAGCAGGTTAAGTAATCTGATGTAGCATTTTCCATTATGAAGTGCAACTCTAGAAATTTGAATTTGTTGTTGGCAACAAGCCTTTCATCTTCAAAAAAGACAAAGAACAAGAGCCAGAAATATTGCTTTTGTTTATCACTGAAAAAAATGATTCAATTTTGGAAAGATATATATTAATAAAAATTAATCTGTATGCAAGCATAGCCCTTTTAAGAAAACATCAGTAGTCTGGCCAGAATAGCTAAAAACGCACATGACAATGCCAGGTTGATGACATTTCACTGAAAATGCTGGCAGAACAGGGTTACATGAAGTGGTAACTCTTTTTTCTCTTTTCCAGGCAAATCACACAATGACAACCACTTATAATAAATAAGTCAATTAATAAATTAACTGATGACACCACAACACTGATTTCTTTGATTCTGACCTTCACTCAAAAAGGAATACCTCCCACAACCCACACAGAAGATACAATAAGGTTGTGCTTTGCAGAACTGGTGAGAATTAATCTGTCAAGTAAACACCAGCTCACCCTTTTTTCTACTCTATGGGCTACAAGAAAGTGAGAAAAGCCACCACCAAGTCTCCTCCTTGTAGTTGGGGTGCCTCAGAAACCAAGATAGGAGCATGTGAGGTCATAAGTGATAAAGCTGCTCCAAAAGTGTTGTCTCTTTTACACATGGACATAATCTGTATGGATACACACTTAAAAAAAACAATTTAATTGCCAATTTATGATATAAAAATGTATCATCTTAGAATTTAAATCAAGTAGTTGTGGGATTTTTATTGTAACTGCATAGTACTGATTGCAATTTTAACTACACTTGCTGCATTCTAAACAGAGCTGTGTTTTCACAGAATAAAAACACTAGAAATGGTGAATTTTGTGGTTAATCCTGGACCACAAAAAAGGATATGAAGGCACAAGGATGCTCTGCCTTTCTACATAATGAAAGAGGGGAAGAAGTTTTGAAATCATCTTCCAATTTTGAGAAAAAGGCAGAAACAGAATCATTGTATTTTAATAACTAAGAGGTTTATGGATTGTTTTTATTGTCCATTACAAGCAAATAATTACTTAGTTTATTTAATGTGCACTCAGTAATCAGATAAAATGTATGCTAAATAAATTGCTGGAGTTAGTCTACATTAATTTCATTGTCTCTCTGTCAGTCTGAGAGAACTTTTTTCTATCCTGTAACCTATTAAGCTATATATATGATTTTCATAAAATGGATTACATTGCTATTTTAAAACCACCAAGCATCATAGTGAAATCAGCAGAAAAATGACTTAATGAACTTTAATAATCATAATTGTTTTGGTTATAAGAGATATTTTTCTCCAGCAGATAGTTTGAAAAAAAATATTCGTTAGCATTACCTAAATAATAAAATTCAATTGCTTCACCATTTTTTATGAAACAGAATTTTATTATGATTTAATAACGTTTTAACTAATATGTAAATGTATGCCTATCAAGGAAGTACTTTAATTGCATATATAGTCTATCATAAGAACTCACTTTCTTTATGCAAGTATACTTTAGTTGATTTAATTATCTAGACCTCTAATTACACAGTCCATACCAATCAACCAAAATGAAGCACTTCTCTAATCTTAATTTCACATGTCAAATCACTGAATCTGTTTTTGCATGATTCTCATGTTAATTAGAAAGCCAGACTTTTAATGAATGACAGTGAGTTCATGAGGAGGTTAGGGGTAAAATCCAAGAAAGATTTCACACAGGGCAATGCTAGTCCCTACCTATTTATCTTTCTCCAGATCATCTGTTTGTCCACTGGATGAGATATGAGAAACAGCAGTTTTCAGTTGTCTTTAGAAGAACATTTTCAACTTTGTCCAAACTTTTTGAAATTTTCTTTTCTCTTAGTCCACCCACAACCCCACCCCTGTAGCACAGGTTAATATCTTTTGTGGGGGAGAGGTAGGAGAGGGCTGAGATCAGGAAGGATTTCCATTTCTCTTGTGGGAGCTACAATGGCAAGAAGTTATACTCTTCTGGCTTTGAGTTGTGCTAACTTAAAACATCCTGAGCATTATCCTCTCCAATATGGGACATTATGTGTGCAGCAGGGAAGGCTTATAGTTTGACTTAGAAGTTTAAAATGGCTTGCATTTGTGGCTCATGGTGGTGAACATTACATACACCAGAGGCTCCAAGAGCCATCTCGTGGGGGCAAAGACAAGCAAGGTTTCACCAATGAGCCCTGGAGCTACAGAAAGATGATGTGATATTTCTGATCTTAGTTTTCCCTA
Source organism: Anthoscopus minutus (assembly GCA_013399455.1). NCBI lineage: Eukaryota > Metazoa > Chordata > Aves > Passeriformes > Paridae > Anthoscopus > Anthoscopus minutus. Next base: position 16,004 of record VWYI01014638.1, on the reverse strand, counting down.
TCCCAACCTCAAGCAAGAACTGAAAGGTAACTAAGGATGGATTAGCCCAAACTTTTTTGGAATAATTCTAACTTGCATTAGAAAAAGAAGTGAATATCCATAAAAAAGGATGAGAGAAAATGAAAATGCCACTTGGCCTTTCCCTGGCCTAGAGTGTGTCACCTATTTGCATTTAATCTGTCACTTAAATGCCATTATTTAATCTATGAAAGAGTCCCACACAGCTGGATGAGTAAAAATGAACAGCATATATCTTTGAAAAAATTTAGCACTTTGTTCACTGTAGTTGGCTGAAGTGAAGTATTCAAAAATTTGAAGCAGAAGGAAAAGACTGCTTTAATAGAGCCACAGTGTAAGTACTGGTGAATCTAACAGAAGTAATTTTTTTTAAATTTGCCCTAGCCAATTATAACAGTCTGAAATTTATTCAGAATTTAATTCACTTTACTAATAAGTAATTTTATGAAGAATAAAAACATTTTCTTATCAAATAAAAACATAAAGCAGTCAAAGATCTCAGACTCAAAGTGAATTGAGATGAGACTCAGTATTTGTACAATAGCAACAATTTTATTGTAAAATTTTGGTGTTGTTGCTGCTGCAAAAAGTACACTAATTCACACCATTTACTAATCTTCGGAAATTTTTCATACTCTTATAAAAGACTGTGAGCCTTTCTTCAAAGCAGATGAGTGTAAAATGGGAACCACATCTCATTTCAGTCCACTAGAGGGTGGCCTGACTTGCTCAGGGCTGTGGGACTGAATTCACGCAAGAGATCCAACATTTTCTTCTTTCTGACCTGTTGATAACCAATTCTTTGTGCTTCTTTATTAATCATCTCCTATTATAAAGTAATTTCTTGTATATAAAAAGCATATATGATAAAAAACATTTTCCTAACAATATCTATCTCATTTATTGTTCTGTATATCTAGGAGAAGGGGTGATGATGATAACCACAAATTATTCTACAGTTTTAAAAACCTTAATAGTTTGTATGCCCTTTAGTCATGGACACAGAATAAATAGGGGAAAAATAAATCATTCACTAAAGAGTATGGCATAAAGGGAGAAGGAGAAAGAAAGGGAAGAAAAAATGTGGGCATCCTATTGTTTATATAATTGGATGGCCATAAAAGACAGATTCAAGCAGAGATCGGTTGAGAGAAACTGACTTTTTATTTAACCAACCCCTTTCAATAGTTTATTCTGAAATTTTATTTCTCGGGAAGATGTATTGGTTTTACTTTCTACTGATAAGCACAGATAGTAAAATGTAATATTTGAAAAAATTCAGAAGAGGGAGAATATGTAAAATCTTTTCCTGTTTTAAGCTTTAAAAAGACACTAAAACCGGGGACAAGGTGCAACACATTTTTCCTGAATGGTTTCATCCTCTGAACTACAGCTGCCTTTGCAGAACTTCACTGTGTCTAATAAGTTGTTCTGAGTACAGATAACTGCCTTTTAAAGAAAAAAAAATTAAATAAAAAAGGGGGTGTGGGGAGAAAATCTGGACCTCCCAATCAGTTCTGCACAGACAGAAAGCATGCCCTGCAGCTCCCACAGATGGGCAGAGGTATCTGGGCGCCGAGCAGCAGCAGTGTCACGTAGAGACATCTTCCCGCGGCCGCGCAGCCGCGCGCACCGCGCGCATCTGGGCGCGCCCGGCCCCGGCTCCTCTCCGGGGAGCCGAGCGGCTCCGCTGCTAATGACCGCCGAGCAGGCAGCACCGTGCCGCTGTGACAGCCGAGCGCCTGAGCCATGCACCGCTACCGCCATGGAAACGAGGAGAAATAAGAGCAGCTAGCGAGCATCTCTCGTTCTCCCCCCTGCCCGCCCCCCCTTTCTCTCTCCGCTGGATTGCGAGCCTCAGACAGCCAGGCAGCAACAGCGCCTGGCAAACGCAAGGGATCTCAGCTGGCAGCACAGAGAGTCTCTCATGTTGTAGGATATCAATAGATACATCTTTGTATTATAGACTGCTAGACACACGCATGCACACCGACTCAAACCCATACATACATGTGTGCTCATCTATTCAGACTCTGGCTTTAATACAAGTATGTTGCTACCTGAACTAAGGATTCAAAATTACTGAGATGCAAGAACTCCTCCAGCTCTGAAACTACTCTTATTATAGGGTAAGTTCCTCTCTATTTTCAATTTTACCCTGACTTTTATCTTAACTTCTAGACTCTTTCCCCTTTCTTCTTTTGTAAAGTTATTTTATTTAGTGTATTTTTACATTTTACCTTCTGAACAGAAATGGAAATGCAATATGCTTTTTATGCCAGAGACAATCTAAATATGTTTGCAATAGTATCAGATTTGTGCCTTTTTTGGCTTGAAAGAACATCAAAGAATAAAATAAAAAAGAGAACATAAAAAGAAAGGAGAATGTTTCCACTGATGTTTCAGAGGCAATATCAAATTAAACACTTGATCTGTGTTTTGAAACCAATAAAACAAGACACAGGACATCCTCCTTTCTTCTCTCCAGTGCTAGAATTAAGGGAAATGCTGTTTATGTCAAGACCTAAAAACCACTGAGCAATGAGGCTGAATGAGCATATCACAAACAGTTATTGAATTTCTGCCAGGCTACATCTTAAGGACTGTTGCAAATGACTTTGCTTAAAAACATCCCCTTTCCAGTCAGAAGGGACAGTGTGAATGTCTGATTACTGATGCAGCTGGAACGGCCGGGTTAGGTAAAAGGATCACATTAAGCAGAGGAGTTCTAATCTTCTTTGGTAATTAACAGGATCTCAGCAGGGTCCCTCTATTACATTGAAGGAGAGTGTTTAAATCCATCACTATAAAAGCTGTGCCTGTTTTAGTATAGCAAGGTTCAGAACTGTTCATCTTCGCTTTCCATGTCTTTGTTTTCACATGTCGAGCTGGAGTTTTTGCCCAGCACTGCTGATGAGAAAGAGAACCCAATACAGGGGGAAGGAGAAGGCAGCAAATGCAGGGAGCTAGAAAAATATCAGTGATTCTCTATTTAACCAATTTAATCAACTTGAAATTCCAGGCTAGCACTACAGTTGACTAATGTGCTTGTGCTTATGCATGTGTATGTTATTACTTCCATGCAGTATCAGAGTACCTCAGTATCCTTTCAGATGAAAACACATTTGGTAAAGTGCATCAGCATGGATCTGTGATTCATGCACCAATAAAAGACAGAGATAGATTTTACTTTACATCATGAAAAAGGCAGGTTAGCCCTCTAATGTATGCTTCAAAGTGAAAAAAATATAATCTGCATCTTCCCGTATGCTTTTGTTTGCTTTTTAGAGTACTACATCTGTATTAAAAACACCTCAGTATTTTGATGATTTCTCCTTCCCCTTTTTATCCCTTCAGCCTCCTCATGCCTGTGCACTCTGGAGAACATAATAAAGATTCTGTTCCTTTGCACCAATGTAATTATTTGTTTGTAATTTTAGAGCTACTGTGTTCTGAGAACAAACACTGTGAAAGAACCATCAACAGATAGCCACTGGCTTTAAGTCTGTCACCTTTCCAAATATGTCATAAAATGGGTAGCTTAACAATACATATGGTAAGAAGTCAATTAATTCAGGTGACCTTTGTAAATGGTGACAATAAAGCAGCTCTGACAATATGCCACAGCATTCGACATTCCCTCTGGAAAATGAATGAGCTTAAGAAGAGGTTTTCTTTTCAGAGTACAAAATGAAAGGTATTGAAGCATTAGCTCCTGCTATTGGCAAGCTTCCTTCCTCTATTTGAGGTTGTCTGTGAAACCTGTTTAAAGGAAGCTGACTTATTTTATTATATGAAACACAATCTCTGGTCTAATTAATTAAATATTCTATTTCCATTCACAATGAATGTGCACCTTAGTTGTTAAAACAAGCATTTCCAGCTCCTGGTTTGGATTTTTACAAAATGTGCTATAGAATTAGTAGAGAAAACCTGATTCTGATCTCCTCATGCTATGTGCAAAGGAGTACTCAAAGGAAACTTTTTCTTCATGCCTCGGTATCTGATCAGCTTTTCTGAATGTTTGTCCTTATTCATTTTTAATGTAGAAAATAAGTAAATATGAGTTACTTTACACAAGTGCATCTTGGGGTTTGCCACATATACTCTAATGTGTTTCTTCAAAATATTATATAGATATGCCAAAGAGCTTCAGAAAAATGTGGTCATTTCAATCATACATGTACTAAGAACACACGCTGTAGATGAAGCATTTCTACACAACATAGACATTCTTAACCAGCAAAGCAGCCAAAATGTATAGTGACTGTATTTTGTTTAATACTCCCTCAAAGCTCCTGCAATGATGTTGTAGTGCCAGCCAAGGACTGGCTGATGTTGTTATGGTAACCCTGAAGTCCCGCCTTTTAGGGTGGCAGCTCTGAGCATGACATCAGAGCATGCCTGCTTGGAGTACCCTGAAGTGGGTGAGTACTTCATTTTTACACCTGAATTAGACCAGCTCAGCTAAGCAACATTTCTGCCTTTAATGCAGATTAAAAATATAATGCATAACCTTTATTAACTGATCAAGATTGAGCAGCTTATGGAAATATGTCCTGCTTTTCACTTGTAATCACTTGTCACTGGAAAACAAAAGTAAGTGTTTGCAAGAGCAAGCCAATGAGGAGTGTTGGAGCCACTTTCTTTGATTCTCGCCCATAACCATTATTATATTAATAATTACAAGCTAACCAAAAGCTTTGCTGCTTGCTGACAATCACTCAACTAAAATAAGACTGGTATTTAATAGCTAAGTTTTAGAGTATTAAAAGAATAGAAGAAGATAAGCAGTAGAAAACAAAAGAGTTTTTCAAGACAAGCTCTATCTACAATTGAAAGAAAAGGCACCACAGAGAGAAAAATTATACCTTTTTTGAACTATATATAGATGTTTTTAGTGATTCATGGTACATTAATGTTTTAGTTACTTCATATATCCTTTCTTCAGATAGCACCATTAAAAGCTGAAGGAAAACAAAATTCATGAGAGAGACATTGTCAGAAACTACCTTAACATACTTTTCGATGTCAAATTCCACAAACTCTACTTAATATCAAGTTGCAAAAACTGACAATGAAAAACCAATTTCACATGTAGCACTCAAGGAACTATTTTCTGAAGACAAAGGAATGGACAGTTTCTAAAATTTTTGTGAAGATCAAAAATCAGACAGCTTCTCATTATTTTTTAACAGAATATGCCTTCTACAAGCCTTCATACTACTTTAAAAGAATACTAATTCTCATTCTAACAACACAACAAGCAATTAAAATCCTTTGCTTCACTGAAAGAAAATGCCAGTAGAATTTGAGAAGAAACAGTAGTGACAGATGTCATTAGAAAGGTCATTAAACACATTAGTATTAAGAGAAAAATCAATGCTTCTCATTAAAACTGTAATGTAACTGTAAAAAGGAATTACTGTGCCTTTTACTTATTCAACTGACCAGTCCACAAACTGTTAAAACTCATTATTATGAAATGGTATAGTTCATAAAGAACTTATTTAAATAAACAGTATGACCTTCAGTATTATACATGAAATCTGTAAACTATTTCATCAATTTTTCCTCAATAAATTATATCCTCAACTGAACTGATAAATGGTTATTAGCACAGCACATGGAGCTATACACATCTGCACCAGAGAAAGATTCAATATGGATGTCAATAAGATTGTTTCACATTGGGTTCTTCATGGAGAAGCTAAATGTGACACCTTCTGAGAAAGACTATTTTCATGAGGGCCAAATTCAAACTACTTTCACAATTTTGCTTGATCCAATTAACCTCTCCCAACAGGATTTCATATTCTTCATACATGGAACATTGACCATAATACAAGCTACAGGCATGCTCTCGCCCCTAGCATTCACCAAACTGCTTACTTTTCTTCAGAGCAAAAACAAATGCAGACATTAAAATGAAGGGGAAATTTAATTTTAAAAGCACAAATTTATACAGCATATCCTTGGAACATTATCATTCATTTAGAAATACTTCTTTTTCATGAAAGATTTGTCTCAACTCTCTTTCAGCTTGGCCAAAAGCAGCAGTGGTCTAATTCAAAGGAAATAAGAAAACAGATCTCTCTAGTCACATTATTTCTATTCAGTTGTTGTATTACTGGAATTCATTAAAATATCTGCCCCAAACTTAATGGTAGCTTAGCTCTACTGACCTCTCTATTAGAGCAGAAAAGAATTTTTGCCTCTTTTGTGCTCCCAGCTCCCACAGTCGCAATCAAACTGGGAAATGCTTTTTGACAACACTGGCACAAAAGAAATAATTTAGCTTTTCTCTTTCCTGAATAGTAAGTATTTAGAGGTAAACACTGCAAAGCAGAATAAAATGCTACAGGGAATATTTTTTCAAAATGTCTACTGATTATTTGTACTACCCCAAGAGTCTTTTAATAGACATTTATTGTTATGCAAAACAACCAGTCTGGCAGGAAATACTTTAAATTCTCTACAACATTTGGCAGAAAAAAGGTACAAATCTTAAGTTAAGCTGTACCAAAAAATCCCCGGGCATCCAGCTTAGTAAGTAAAAAAGAAGAAAAAAAATCTTTATACAATTATATGTCTAGGGATCACACACTTTCAGAAATTACCCATTTAATAAATTATGTAGTAATAAAACAAAAAAAGTGTGGTGTAATAGAACACACAAGAAAAGAAAAGTTGTGTATTGGGACATTTTTTTAAATTGCCATAGTACCCCATGCTATAGTATTGTATTATACCATCATCCTGGATAAGAAAACATGACTCCCAAATTGTCTTAAAAAAAGCAACATGATGGTCAGACTAATGTCTGACTAGGTCTCTTCTAGTGTGATGTTGAGAGGTTAAAGGGAACTGGGTTGGTTAGTTTTGTCATGGTGCTACAATGAAAAGTCATTCTTATTTGAAATAGAATGAGAAATATATACCAGATTTGGGAGGCATTTAAGTAAATACAATTATAAAACTTGTTCCCTGCATAAGGATAAATACAAATGTCTCCTACTTTACAATAGTAGCATATTTCTGCTGAAAATAAATATATATGTGTCGCTATTTATACCATATTGATGTGATTTATTCAGCACCTAGAGACCTAATAAAATTTTTCATCTTGACAGGAATAATTTTTATGTGAAAACAGAAAGTTTTCTCAAAGATTTTAGCTAGTGTCACGGTAGCTATAAATAGAAAGACTAGAAAGAGACATTTGTTTCTTCACCCCAAGCTCATTCCTGTTGCCAAGTTCTCTCAAGTCACTGAACTTCCTCTCCCCTCTGGAAAGCAGCTTTCTCTAGAGGTCATGTCAAGCATCAGCAATTTTTGTAGATGACACTTAACAGTGAGCTAATTCACCCAAGTGCAGTACAGTGCAGTGCAGAGTTTCCACCCAGGTGCAGAATTACCTGCTGAGCTCCCCACCCCAGCTGGCTCCATGCTGCATGCCATGGAAGGAGCTGAGAGACAGGAGAGCCCACACTGGTCAAGGCTCACATTGGAGCTGAGTCTTCCAGAAAAAAACTCTTTTCTGTGCAACAACAGCTCCAAACCCACTGCGCTAATACTAAATTGCTCTCTTTTGTGTGTTCCGTACAGAAATCAGGCAGGGCTGTACAAGTTCTTCCTTCCTCTGCACTGCAAAAGGATGTTCTGAAACTATTCAATCAATTTATGAAGTACAGTATTTTGTCTTATCAAATTCTAAACAAATTTAAAAAAAGCCTTTCAGTATGAAAACATAATAACAGACAAGTGATGCTTCATTACCACTGTAGCTTGAGGCACATTATCTGCACAACTCCTATTTAATATCACTTTATAGCAAAACATAGTTACTTAGGTTATCCTCCTAAGCATAAGATTAAAAGATTATCCTAGATATATCATGTGTATTACACCATTTTGAACATGTATTTCTTTCTTACACAAGATGCACCATGTTAACTTTCTGGAAAGACAGCTGAGACTGTAGAGCTGCTATTTAATCACACTCTCACAATACAGTAATTTTACTATTTTATTTTAAAATATTTGGCCAGTTACTTGCTGGTAAGCCAGATACAAGGCTAAAACTCAACAACACTTGAGAGAAATGGAATGGTTAATAGCGATTATACGTGTTTCTAGAGGTATCCTTATGAGGTGAGAGAAGACAAACAGAGGTAATTGCAAATATAGTGACCAGTTAGGATAGATATGTTTGTCTGAATAGCAATTTCATCCAGACTGTATAATTCAGGTAATATAGTCTTCTGAACATTGCTTTAATATAGATTATCCAGCCATCAATATTTTTTCAAACACACTTTCAGTCTTTTTATTTTTATTGTAAAATACGAGACAAAAAGAATACTCAGCATACTATTCCAGGGTTATACTCCAAACTCTAAGCTCCAGAAAATAAGGAAAAGTACCCTGTCTTCCAACTGCAGCAGCCAAACAGCTGAGCACTTTCCTGGGCAGAAAGAGCCAGTCAATCTGAGTTACTGCACAGAAATATTTCTGCATTTCTTACTTCCACCTAAGGATAATATGCATGTTGGGAGGCACATTATACAAACCCTACACTCCCTGTGATAGGAAGCAATCACCTTGCATATTAGTGCATAGAGTCATTTTAATGAGGCTACTCAAGGCAATGCAGATGCAAGTGCCTTTATTAGGCATTTAAATATTGCCTTCAGTAGGTATGTTTAACAGTAAACTGTAACTAGAATACATAACTAGAATTACATACTATCTTAAAGATTTAAATGCTGAAATCTTAAATTACCCGTATTTTGTCCTAATTATTGAGTACATTTAGGATCTCTGGTTATTTCAGTTCGAGCAAAGTATATAGATCCATGTATCTGGAATATGTATACTTGGAAGTCCTGGCCTACTGCTCCATACTGAAACACCCTTTGCTATTTTAAGGGTTGGAAAATACATAAACTTGCTGGTTTTCAAATATTATTCTCATTACTACTCTGATAGCCTCTGAAGTTTACTAAAAATTCACAAAAAGAAAAGAAACAAAAAAAAAATCTCCATTTATCTTAGGTGAATGTGGATTACATATTTGTAATCTTTGTTTTAAATTTGGTTTGTATATTAGTTCTTCAGTTCTTCAAAAAGCATCTTGTGTTGGTATGCAATTATATCAATCCTAGCAACAACACACAAGTACAGAAAACATTAAAATTGAAGAAAAAAGTTATAAAAGGTTTACATAAACACACAATATCTGTGCCTGATACGAATATGGCAGGAAAAATGTAATAGTTGTTGAGATGGTAGAATACCCATTTACAACTACTCAGTGGTAAGCACATTAAAAGTTGTGGCATAAATCCACTATATTACTATTTAATCTCTCATGTATAGGTTAGCCAAACTCAGAAAGGCTGAGTAAATTCTGTTAAAGCCCTCTACTCCATCATTAATTGCAATGTAGATATTTATTTTTTCAATAAAGAGTAATCAATGCTCAGGGCTGAGGAAAATGTTCAATTCCATAAAAATTGCATTAGCTTTGCTTTAAAATAAATTTTGTTTGGCAAGTCAAAGTACAATACTGAATCCACCATGATTTGTTTGCAATGGTATGGTCAAACAACAAGATTTGCAAGTAGTAAGAAACTCCAGTTTGATTTTTACCTTCCATGAGCTGGTCTGTTACAAAAGCAGACTTTGCTTTGAGTGGGAGGTTGGACTAAAGAGTTCCTGAGGTCCCTGCCACTTGACTCTCCCATGATGATCCTCTCAACAGAAAGGTTTTGCTTCTCTGCCAACCCTGCCTTGGGTAATGATATACAGCACCACTGTCACTGGATCCTGCTTAGGTGTCTTGGTATGACTGCATCAGATGAGAGCGATTTAGATGTTACTAGAGGTGAAAGGCACTGTTCAATCTGTCTCTAAGCTAGTTGTATGGAGTTGAAAATTCTGAAAAGGCAGACAGTCTGCTGGACTGCTAAGGAAATAAAACTCCATTTGGTCACAAGGCAAGATTTGCTTTGCTGTTACCTACTAAGAGAAGAGTAATTCAATTAAATCCCAGCAGGACACTAAAAATGGTTTAAATGTCCTACTAACTTGTTTAAATTTTTTAAAATAACACACTGTATTTATTCAGTTAAGAGAAAGCAACTATTTTCTAGGAAGAGAGAAGCATGATTCCCTGAAACATTACCATCTTAATTTGTAATCGCTGTATTTCTGCTCAGCCAGGTGTTCAGTGCTTTCCACAGATCTGAGGCTGAATACACTACAGTTTTATACACATCTTTGAAAATACAGCATTAGCAATCTTGAATTAGAGGTAGCATAATAATCACTTCATATTAAGTGCTAAACTTTGGCTTTAACTTCCTAGAGTGGTAGCTTACCTCATGCAGTGAATGCATTTAGACTGTTTCGCTTTTTACATGTTATAAACCTGCAGTGAGTTTCATGAGAAGTGGTTCTGCTGATAAAACTGGTCAGTTTGAAGGCATTATTCTTGCTGAGTTTCCATAGTTCTCACCAGTATCAAGATTACTTATTCCAATATCCAGATTATCAAGATTCTCTACCAGAGTAATTTAAGAAACATGAACTGGTCAATTAAATTTTACTAAAATTTAAAGTTCCCTTTTACAGATGATTAAATGGACACCATTTTAAGTTGTAATTTTGAAAAAAGCAATATGCAAAGGACAACAAGCTAGAATCACACAATAAATAGTACAACCTGTAACCTCACAGAAGTCATGGGTGTAAAGCAGAACAGAAATAAGCTGCAGCACCAAATTCCAGCCTTTGCTGTAATCTTATCACTGGAAAACATAAGACAGTGCTTTCTGTTCTTAGTTCTGCATGTGCATAAAATCATTGTCATGATCTTCACTTAGGTACTAAGTTTAAAGGGAGAGTTTAAAGGGAAGGCCTTTAAAGTATTTTTCTCATATTAAAACCATCCAGTGCAGACAGATTGCATTTTTATTCTTTTGCATGGGTAAATGCTATACTTTGAGATTTTTTTTAAAGAAGAATGCTTCTGAGAAAAGTAAATTCCATTGCTGATATTTATCACTGCTACATCAACTCTCTAAGTAAATATTATAGTACTAGAATACTATAAATTCAAAAGTATAAAGAAGTTTTAGAAGAAGAATTTCAACAAAATAATTATTATAGACTGTGTTTATCTATGATGGTTACATCTGCCAGACAAAGTCTGCTTGTTGGCATTCACTGGGGTTAAGTATTTAAATCTAACTCAAATCAAAATGTTAATGATCCATTATAAAATTATTTGTACTTGTAACAAGGATGCATTTGTCATTTTGCAGTAATTTGCAGAATTTATTAACAAACATTATCCAAAACAAGCACAGAAAGATTTGCTTTAACAAGAATTCCAGTTCTGTCCTAAATAGGATTTTTGTGAGAACAAGAAAATCTTGTCTTTCTATACATGTGCTGGCTTTTAACTCAGATGCTCATATTCAAGATAGATGCTTAATGGAATTTGAATAATTTGAACAATTACAGGAAATCATATTTAAGTGCAAAGGACAACTTTTAAAATTCAACTTAATTTCTGTTTACATGCCCTGATAACCACACACAGCAAACATGATCAGCTCTTACAACGACCACAGCTATATCTTATTGACAGTAAATCTAGATAGTTTGACAGGGCAAAAACCTGTTTAAGCTTAGCAGTTGAATGCCTAAATGCCTTTCATAGCCATACAAAATACAAGTGTATGGGAGATCCAAAGTAAAAGATGAAGCAGATCTAATTTGTTGTTATGTAAATAGTACAGAGGAAAACCATAAAGAACAAATTGAGAATATGAGACTGTATATGATACTGCTTTCCACACTGCCAATTTACATGTGTTTTATTCTTGGACTTTTTCTGCAAAATGCAAAAACTGGTTACCCTAGCAACTGCCACATGTTACTCAGTTTATTTCTGAGGTACAGAGCAGCCTATAAAAGAATAATATTGTGCACTTCTATTAGGATCTCTCAGCACCACAGAGAATTCAGAACTTCATGTGCCAGCATGTGCATGTATTTTCTGAAAGTTTTAAGAAAGCATATTAAAGAAAGAGTATTGTATGTATTTTGTAAACTCATTTCCTTTAAGGTTTATGTGCAAATTAAAAACAAAGATTAAGAGATGTACAGAGAAAAATGTATACTCTGTCCAACCTGATAGTTGTTTTCTGCATTCTGTTTTCATTACAGTTCTAGTAGACGTCTGTAGCAAATAATTAAAGCTTTCAAAACTTCTTTAATGATGTATAGGATATCATCTTCCAAAGCATGATAAGGCCCTAAGCAACCTGGTATTGTGAAGGTGTCTCTGCCTGTGGTGGGAGGGGTTGGAAATAAGATGATCTATAATGTCCCTTTAAACCCAAATAATTCTATGATTCTATGATAATCATTATGAACATCTCAGATNGATTCTATGATAATCATTATGAACAACTCAGATTCTCATCATCTGTTAAAGGTTAAGATTTACTTCAAAGTAAGAATATAAGGGATTTTGCATTTGCAAATTGCATTAATTATATGCTCTCCCTCCCCAAAACACAGAACTGTTTGTTACATGTCTAGGCCCTATATAATTTATGAGAGATTGCAAGAGATGTCTTGCAATGTAGGACAAAATAACAGAATGATAAAAAGGAAGTCAACTGCAGCTAGCCATTAATGAACATATCTTAAGGAAAACTCTGTCATTCTTTCACTTTTGAAGCCTGGAAAGGAGCCTCTGTGCCCACCAGAGATCCACAGCCCCTGGTCCTAGAGACAGACCTTTGTCCAGGCAGTCTGCACAGCAACCAAGCCAGGACTCATAATTTATACATTATAAGCATTATAAGCATTTTTGCCCATCTTCCAGTATTTTTTTTCTGGTTTCCACGTGAAAATATTTTTTCATAGAATAAAGGAAAATACTTGGTTACATCCTGACTCTTCATTTCAAATGCATAATTTGGCCCATTAAGATAATAAAAATATTTCTAAATTTGCAGTTGAAACCGATTAATCAAAAATTAAAAGTCTTTGCATTTAAATAAGTATTTGTATGTTTGAATATTCTTCCTGCTAGCTATTTTCACAAGCTCTAACCAGTAAATGCTGCTCTGCCTGTTTTACTTATCTCTGCTGACTTCTATATCATCACATTCCTGAAAAAAATACAAAAGCTAAGGAACATTTTAGCAAAAGAAAATAAGCCCAGATACATTTTTTTCCCTGTGATTATCAGAGATGGGGATTTTGGCATGTAGCTAAAACTACAAATTACAGCATTAGATTGACAAGCAAAACAAGAGCACATGTAAAAGTCCTGAACAGGTACAAAGTTTTGAACAGATCTGGCAGCATCCTTTTGGATTGGAAGGGTGAACTAATAGAGGTTAATTCTGTATTTAGGCTTTGGGAAGCATTCAAACTAAAAGTGCCTCAGACATTACTGCTATGAGCATATGCTTCCCTTTGGATTCTCTTGATGCTTGGTGTAATCAAACTACAGAAACACAATAGCAGGGAACATATTAACAGACCTTTCTTGCATTCCCTTGGGACATACTATAGAGTAATCAATTGTAAATTAATTAGGGAAAATTTGTTTTGCATAGCATAGAGAAGCAAAACATTAATTTGGAATCATTTGCTTAATGGCAATTCTAATACGTTATGCATGTATTCAACCCCATTTTTTTATAGTGAGACACAAAACAATTATCAAGAATGTAAATACCAATAAACTGTAATCTACATCTCTATTACAAATAAAAGTAGAGTCAAAATACTAGATAAAATTTAATTTCTACCAAGAAATATTCAGATTAGTTACTTGAGTGCATGAAATCTTCCATCAGCTTATGAGAATTTATAACCATTTCATTACATTTACACACACTGGGTACAGATATGCAAAGCCACTCAACAGCACAGAGGTTTCATGTTGTACAATCTATCTGTATGTAAGCACTCAAGTCAGGGTTAGTTTTTCATCTGTTACCTACTTTAGGTCTTATATAAACCATACCTGGTCTAAGTATACTTTCAAGAGAAACAAATACTGAGCTATTAATGGTATAAGTCTAAAAATAATTGTCTTTGTTTTTAAACAAAATCCTGAATTTGGTTTATCGTATATTGTTCTAGGTAGATAAATGGATAAAATAAGTATATTAAATATACGTGATAAAGGGGCAGAGAGAATTTTTTTTAAAGTCACTCTATGGTTAAAGTCCCCAAGCACATCTTCAAGTGAAAGCACAAGCACATAAACTAATAAAAGTATTTTCTTAAAAAGTATTTTGCAGTTTATTTGCCTTAATAAGTCACCTCAATTCAAGACTTTGTGAATGTGAGATTCAATAAATGTCATTCTTGCTCTGATTAAATGTCAGGGCCATAGGCATGTTGTTTCAAGATGAGAGGGCAACAATTTTGTGTCTATAAAGAACCCTCCAAGAGATTTTTCTGTGCAATACTTTTCTTGTCAATGAAACACCACAGCCAGTCTCCTAAACTGTAGGTTCTTTATTATGATATGCTTCAGTTTAATAGAAATTCATTTTTGTTTTTAACACTAGAAACAAACGGATGCAGATTTGACCTCATTGTTGTCTAGATCTCTGACAGAAGGCAGAGAGGAAGGAGCAGTCAGAAATCTTATTGCATATATGGAAAAGAGTGGCTTGTGATGATTTTTGCTTTTCATACCATTAATGAGATTTGAGACCTCTTTTTTGAAGTTCCTGTCTTCAAATCCACCATTTCCACAGCCAGAGGCATTGTAGGTCAAATGTGGTTATCTCACAAAGATAAGGTTTTTGTGACTGACTTTTGTAGGTACAAGCCTAAGCCCCAGAGGCACTCTATGTCCATGTGGTTATCTTAGAAAATAAAGCTCATCACCACACAATTCTACAATCTATGCCTAACCAGACACAAACGAGCCCTCAGGAATTAATGGACTTTCCTAAGTGGTACAAAAAGCATCTCTCAGCAGAAAAAACCCACTGTGCACTGGATCATTCTGTTCAAATTCCTGGCATTTAAGAATTCAATAAATCGTTTACAACTAGTTCTAGAAGCATTCCTGGTATATTTAGAACTTATGTCTATAACATAGAAATATAAACATCGAAAAAATTGCTAAGGATTTTTATAAAAGTTACATTGGATTCAGAATCCAGACATTCTGAATCATATTTGCTTTTTTTCCCCCTGCTTTTCAAATTTGTTTGCAGGAATAAATCTGCCTGCACACAAAAAGCTGTGCAAAATAAATTCTGAGTCTATTATTTGAAATTGTTCAGCTGTAAAGCATATTCTGTCTTGGATTTAACGAAGTTCTTAAGCAACAGTTTATGAAAAGTGAGTCACTTACTTTGAAAGTACCTCCAACACAAGTATTACACAGAGGTAACAGCAAACTCAGAATATCAAACTAAAAAATATAAATTATTATGTTTTTTCAGACTGGTTAAATTGGAAAAGGAAAAAAATGTTGAAAAAAATGCAGTTAACTACTGTAATCAATAACTGGTAAATGAAATCTAGTACATATGACAGCACACTGCAGAAAGTAGGAAATGCCGATAACCCAAAGAGACATAGAGCTTGGCCTAGAATTTGAGACTTTTCAAATTATGTGTAATAAACACTCAGCTCCCATAACAGCTTGATGGCATTGTTAATGCTGGTTTCATTCATCTCTTTTATGCCTAAAGGATTGAGAAGTCTAATTCTTATCACGTGGGTCCCCAAACAGCCATTAGGAAGAGAGCTTTAGTCTGACTGCAAAAAAGCCCTCAAAGACAAAACAACAAATGTTGGGTTGTTTTTTTTTTTTACTGAGAGCTGCTAGAAATCACTGAGTTGAGCAGAATTAGAATTAAATTAACATCAATTTGGTTTTACTTCCAAGTCAGTTAACTTCCAAAGATGGTGACCAAGAG
>VWYI01014614.1:1636-13295 GCA_013399455.1 Anthoscopus minutus | reverse complement strand
GTTGAAGAAGCAGCGACATTCTGAGGAGTCTGAGCAGAGAGACTGAGATGAGTGTGAAGAGGACTCCGTGTCTCAGGGAGGAAAGAAAAGACTTTTGTTTTTGGAGATGAAGATGATTGTGGAAATTGGTGGAGAGAGTCTTTTCCTTTAAACAGCTCATCCTTAAAAAGTGACACCCCATAAGTTGACAATGACCCATTAACTCAATTGTGAAAATAGAAAGACTTGCACAACAGCAGAATTTTTCTGAATCAAGCAGCTGCTGTTTTATGAAGATGCAAAGCCACGAGAAGACTGTGTTTTTGTGGACATATCTCCAGGGTGTTGAGAAAAAAATACTCCTTGCCTTATGAGAATTGAAGAAAAATTATTGTAGAGTGATAACTGATTTTAAAATCCCAAGTTTTATTTTAGGTTGCCAGGTGGAAAAGAAAAGAAGTGGGCAGGGGAGGGAAGAATTCTGGAAGTTACATTTTGATTTTTCCTTTTTTTTTTCCCCCATTCTTTTAGTTTTGTTAATAAGTTGAACCTGTTTTCCTTTCTCCTAAAATCATAGCTCACAACAAAAAAAATGAGTAAGTGTACCAGTGAGTTTAGCTAGTTTATAAACCCACAACAATATAATAAGAAATTGTTTGTGCAAATGTGAATAAAAGTCAATCAACAATCCACTGATCTCTTTCTCTAAATATTGCTCTTCATTGACCTATGTCTGGGCATGTCTTTTATGGAGATGTTATCTAGTGGGCAGCCAAAGGAAAAGGAATTTTGATTGGGCAGATACGAAAATCTAAAATACAACTTCCCAGTTTTAGTGGACTTGATACTGATCTCCTTTCACCTAAGCTGAATATATTTACTTGTCTGAGTTAAACATGGTCAGAAATAAGAGAAACTACTTGGATTTTTAAGCATTTGTTACTGAAGGTTTCTCAAGCAGATTTGCTTCATCTGATAGTTATCCATTTATGGAACCACAGTTAGAAGAAATGCAATAGCTGTCTGTCTTAAAGGTCAAAATAATTTTTGTTCAAAAATTTATTTGTACTATTATGACACTTTTTTTTCAGAGAGGTAGAAAATATTAACATATGCATCAAATAAATCTTTATCGTAATATAAAATTACAAATTATTTAAATCTGTATCTTTAAGCATTTGTGTTTGTTTTTTGTTGTTGTTTGTTTTTAAATTGTCTTTTATCACAAACATCTTACAGAGACCAACTTGCAGTGAGCACCAATATCCTACTAGAATGGTAGGGATTTAGAAAGTTTAAAAGGCTGCACTGTAGGAGTTTTGGACAGCTTTCACTAACATTTTTAAAATCTTGCAGAACAGATGCATGGAAATATGGAATAAATATTTTAAAATTGCATTTAACTGTGTGTCCTCGTAATTTATGAAGAGCCTATTTTTACTGGGAAAGAACTGTAAGTCTTTTATATATGAATGTTAACAAGTTTTGAATGAATTAAGATGCAATTTAAAAGTGAAGGAATAAATCAGTTTTTGGACTTCCTTAATGTGATGCAGTATGGACAAATATCCAGAAATAATTAAAATGATGGACATGATGGTATTGCATGCAGCCTCCTACATTGTTATTTTGCATAAAAAGGGCAAGTAAGGGGAAGATGTCCATACATAATGGGCTTAATTGGCAGATTCTTGTTATTAGAATAGAGGGTTATTGTCATTCCTAATGTACTTAATGTGAATCTAGTATTTGAGAAAGGTTGACAGGTGAAAGATTAGGTTAAGGGTTGACTTGTGAAAGGTTTAGTACTTTTGGATTGACAGCTCTGAGATTCTGACAGTAGCTGTACAAAGAACCATAACAGCGCAGACAATGCTGCTGCCATCTTTGTCTCACTTGCTCCATCCCTAACCTGTGGTGCACCTGCTTTTATCTGGAGTTCAGCTGTATCTCTGAGGTATATATTCCTTCAAATCCTGTCATTTTTACTAAATTTACTTGCAGGAAGAATAAACACGAGGATACAATGACAGCTGAGTCTCTCTTCAAGATCCAAACCTACTAAAATTGGCTCATGAAGCCCTGTATGCTATGCTAGTGCAGCCACCTGATCCTCACTTTTTCTGTGAGAAGGCCAAAAGCACTAAACCTTTAGCAAATTTTTTTTTCCTTCTCTGAAGTTGTAAAAACTTGCTACAGATATCAAGGTGAATATGACTCTAGGATATTCAGACTCCAGCAAAATCCTTTCTTCAAAAGTGCTAAAGTGTGCCTTGTACTGTTCTGGTAGCTGGGATGTGATCTATTTCTGCAGCTCCCTGTTAAGCAAGAGTTGCTTGAAAACATCCAAAGATAACAAACATGAGTTGGCAGCTAATTGTTCAAGGATGTATCTTTCACTCATATGTATGTTTCCTTTCCAGAAATGCTTTTCAGAAGAAAATTATAATTTTTGATCCTCTTTATGATAATTTTGCTCTTAATAACTTGACCTTTAAACAGTATTTCCTGCAGCCTATATTCATGATATGTGCAAGTATAATACAGTAGCTAAAGTTTCTGGTATTTATGTCTCATAAAGTCTGGATCTCCAGAAATAAGATGTTTCTCTGTGGATTTAAATGAACAGAAAAAAAATTAATTCTATTTCTCACCCCCTCCTACCCCCACCCCCTTTGGATTGGAACACTACAAAATTATAAAATTTATGGAGTTTCATAATTTTATAATAATTTTTTTCATTCTTCATTTTAAGGTCCCACTTTTTCACTAGCAGATGATCATGTTGCATATGAAGTTGTGAGTACACTCACAAAAAACAGTAGCCTGGGCGTGGTAAGATTTTTGGAGATAATCAGGGCCTTCCATTAGAAGTGAAATTTCATTACTATCTTGATGAGATATCATAATGCTTGGGTTTTCTGTCTGCTGATTTACTCATCTGCCATGCAACTGAGGCTGATGTCCTCAAGCAGGAAGAAGATATATGTACATAATAGTTCAGTCTTTAAAGTTTGATCACAACTTGTTATATAGGCTTGTTTGCATCACTTCCTTAGGTTTATCATTACACTGGGCCTTTTAAAATTTAATATGATGACAAAATTTCATATATTCAACTATTCTTATTATTTTGTCCATTAAAGGACAGTTTTGGCAGGATCTGAGATGAGTTGCAAATATTTTCACTTTTCCACCTAAAATTTGATGATTCTCTTGGCTCACTCATGTGAGTAGCCAGTGTGGTAAAAGTTAGTAGTATTAAAATATTGTAGCCATATGGGAAAGTAGCCCTTTGTAGGAAGTCTGGTAGCATGAACTTCCAGTAAAAATTCTAAGTATTGTAAACAGAGTTCCTTCTAGAACTTTTGAAGTTTCCACTATAAAACATGGATGACAATCTGGGAAAACCAGGGTTAAATGAGGAAAGGATAAGAATATTCCTTTACAATCTGCATGATCCTTGAAGCAAAGCATATTTCAGGGACAAGCTGGCTCAGGAAGCATTGAAGAAGGGCATCAAGTGAAAAAAGTACTTGCACATAAACATTTCTGGAGCAGAGTGTACCAAAGATGGATTTGACTGTAATACTAGCATGCTGAAGATTAAAGGAGGGATTGTTCACAGGGCGGTTTCACGTCATGTACTGGTGGTTCTGCTAAAATTGCAGGTTTAAACAAACAGTCTGTAAGTCTTTCTTGGTCCCACTATTTTGATCCTCTGAATTTGAGTAATTTGTTTAGTAATTCCCAAATGTTATTCAAGTAATGTACATTAACAGTATATTGACTTCTCTTGAGGCAAACATCAATGTTTATTGAACAGAGAAATAAATATTGACTGAAGTAAAGCCAAAGTCAATTTTTTCCTCAGAACTATAAACTTTAATGTTCACTGAAATGCCAAGTAAATATACAGTGGTTGCCATTTAAATCTTGGTAATTCTCTGGAATTATATATAAGACTCTACCATTGCTGTTTACATGTAAAATATGACTGTCAGAATAAATATGTTAAAAGAATTTGCAAAGATTTACTTTCTTCAATAATGGAAGCACAGCTATTAAAATGTGATTTGATAATTTTGAAAATTATGATATTTAGCAGTAAATTATGATTTAAATTATTTAGCAGTATTCTAGCCTGTAGCAAAAAGTGTTTTGTTTGCGTTTTAAATTAGTGGGGGTTTTGTGTGATGGGTTTATTATTATTATTATTATTATTATTATTATTATTATTATTATTATTATTATTATTATTATTATTATTCCCAAGAGAGTAATGCAACGTACTTACTACAAATACATACTTACACTCAGGAATTGTCATTTATTTATAAGCCAACTAAACATATACATAGTAAATGTGATTAGTATCCTTTAAAAGTATCTTGTCTGAAAGAACATATCTGTATGTTTTTTATGCATTTACAAAATACGGATCTGTAAGCATGGTCTAAGTAATTATTTACTAGAAAAAATGTTGTAGACAAGTTTGTTGCTGTATAGTAATTACTCAAAAGGTGGTTCTAAGGATGAACTGGCAGCCAGCTGAAATTCTTAACAAGGCAGAGATATCTGCCTAGAAGTAAAAGCAGCAAGAGACGTAACTGGAGGTACAGCTTTTTGAAGACACAAACAAATCTGACTTATTACTGAAGACTTCTCAACCTCCTTGAAGTTTACAAAGTGATACAGGATCCTGTTTTCTTGAATGATCCAGTAGTGAATGAACCTTGTCATCAATAAAAGAGCAATGTCCAGTGAAGGTCAAGGTAAAATGGACTGTGAGCAAGCCAGGTGCTAAGTTCCTTCAAAACCTCTTGTAAATGTATTAATTGATTTTTATGAATGACCGCATCTGACTAAAACTATTACTGCTTGCCAGAACTATTTGTAAATACTTCATTGAATGATAAAGTCACATTCTGCACATCTTCTCTATACTGATAGTTTTGCCTTAACCTTAAATCCTGTTCTTTATATTTCTACTTTCCAAGCCAAGTGGAAAAAAGTCTCCGCGGTCTTCATTCCTCATATGGTGGATCTAAAGGACTGTTTTTCAGTCCTTTATAATTTTCCTTCCAATACCTCTCACGTAAAGGAAGCATAATTTTAGCTGTGCTTAAGGGATTTCATGTTCACTGCAGTGATCAATGCACAGAAAGGTCACTCTGAGTAAGGTCTTCCTTTGACCAAAGCAGCAGTGGCGTAATGTCTTCGTGACATTGCACATGATGTCCAGAAAGGGAGCACTTTCTGTGTTTGTGCTCTTTCTCTGGTATGATCTTTGCTTCTCAGCGGCTGTCTGCAACACAGAGCGTGACAGATGCGGTCTGTATGCAGAATTTTTGACTGACTTTTAGCACTGCAAAGCATAAGCAGAGATCAGACACTGGTCCAGTCTGGAAATGAAAAGGCACGGTCCCGTGCAGGAGGTGAACTCCATATTTTGAATTACCAGCGTGTGTTATTTTGATATATGTAACCTTCAGGTAGGATTGTGCTTTTCAGGACACCATTGCTTGGGAATGAAGTCGTGAGGTGTTTCAGGCAGAATTAGACACAGGAGCAGAGAAAGCAAATGGGACTTCCAAAGTAAAGGGATGAAGTGACTGAACTATCTGATATAAGCAACACTTCTGTAGAATGATAGGACTGCCTTCAGAGAAGTTGCAGGTTCTATAGGCAAAAGTTATGCAATTATTGAATTTTCAGTTCTGCCTTAAAAACTGATGGAACAGAAAATCCAATGCTCTCCCCTTCTGTAAAGCTCAAATCAGTAATGTTTACTTCTTCATAAGGAATGTTGTCATTGAATAACAGTCGTCTTCCAGGAAAATGCTGAAGCAAACTGTCTCCTATTTTCAAAGCAGACACTGCTGCCTTTGAAATAATCTTGTAGCTGTTATATGAAGGAATACTAAATAGGAGACCAATTCCAGATCTTTTGACAATGTTCTGTTATAATGACTTTACTCCTATTATATCAAATGATTGATGTAGATGTAATCATTGTGGTTGATGGATGTTTGTGTGGCAGGGTGACATTTGATTTCTGTTCTGTTTGAATTCTGATTAGCTTAAAGAATAAATCTGAGCCGTGTGGTTAGAAAAAAGTTTACTGTACCTGTGTGACTACACTGGTGTCTGACTGACATTTATTTATTTTTATCAGTGTGGAAGGGTCAGCAATCCTTATTATTCAGTCTTTAAAGTGAATTTTAATGCTTGTGAAAGGAACCAGATTGACAGCTGGAGGAGAATTGAAGTCCTTTCTCAGTCTGCAAAAGAGACATAGAGGCAAGAAGGATGTTCCTGTCTTGTCTAAGGAGTCTTTATTCTTATTTATGGGAGAATAATTTTAATGGCCACAGATCTGATGAAGAGCAGTAACATATTTTGGGCATATGGATTTATATTAAAACCTGCCATATGTACTTGCAGGAGTTTGAGGGAAAGTAAAATTTCATGGTCTGTTTCATGTGGGAGGAAATCAGGAGCTGTTGATAGAGTGGCTGTGTGTAGATATGACAGATGAAAAATGTATGGAATTTCAGTTACTTTCATCTTCTACACCTTTTTTCAAATCAAAGCTATTGCAGAATGAGAGTGACTGATTTGTTATTGGGAAGGTCAAGAAAAAGATTTTCTTCTGAATACATAACTAATTCCTGTTATTCTTTTATTTTATAACTTTTATTTCCTTTCTGGGCTATTTCTTGTTTCAGTTAAGTTCAGCTGTGTCTCTTGGTGAGCTCTTAGGAGCTGGAGTGGTGATTTCTAGCTTTTGCCTGGTGAAAACTAAATGCACCTGTCAGAGAAGGAGTTCATTTTCTTCATACCAGTCCCATATGGTGCAGTGTTTCAGATTTGTGACTAACCCAGTGTTCTGGCTGTTGCTGATCAGTAACTGCAGAGCAGCAAGGTTTTCTCTTTCTCTGCCACACCCATCAGTGAGCATTCCAGGGTGGGCAAAAGAATTGGACACAAGAGAACTTGGGCAGCTGACCGAGATTGACCAGTGGATTATTTCATGCCATATAATGTCATGATCAGCAATAAAACTGAAGGGGAGCTTTTTGGATGTGACCATGCAGACATGTACACTGCCACGTGACTCCTTGGCTGCTGCTGTGATGCTTTGCTAGACCATGTGGAATGCAAAGAAGGAAAGTGATGTGTTAACTGCCTCTGCTCACATCATGTTAGTGTATAAAAAGTACTGGTATAAATGGTACTGTCCAGAAAAAATATCTCTTGTGATGTGTATTCTGGTTCTTGATCTCATTGACATCCATTCTGATAACATGCTTTCAAACAGTCTTATTAATTGCAAAATGTGGAAATGCTGTGGGGGAATCTGATGTGCTTTTCTATTTTCATTTTCCTCTCTCCCCTTTGTTGCCTAACCACATGTCATTTCAAGTGGGTTTTATGAAGGTGAGCCAACCCTTGTGCTGGCATGAACTCCTGAGTTGGCTTGTGTAATATAATGTCTATTTAAGGTTCAGTTTGAAGGAGTGGGGTTAGGTTTTGGGTACAGCTGCCTGTGGACATTTTTCTGGCATATTCACAGAGGGTTTCCTAGAGTTCTCCAGCGGGATTAGAAAACTGAACTTTCCTTTGACAATGAAATGGAATGTTTGAAATGAACGTGGTCCATTACAGGCTGTGTGGAGCTCTTAGGAGGAACACAAGTATGCCAATCATAAAGCAAGCAAATTCAGTTTGTCCCCTCTTGTTCTATAGATTTCACTCAGATGTCTTTGCTTGGAGTCCAGTGATTTGTCTGATGGAAGCATATTTTCTAAATGGCACCAGGTTTAAACCCAGATTTAAACTTTTCGAACTACTGAGAAAAGGGCAATTGTTTCAGTAGTACCAGTGGCTAATCACCATCACTGTTAAATATTTATGGCTTGTTCTTAATTTGAATTTGTCTGGATTTAATATCAAGGCTTTTTTTTTTTTTGCTGAGTCTTTCTCTGCTACATCTGAAGTGCACTTTAGTACCCATGAATGTTCTTACACACTCTAATATAAAGTTACTGGGCAGGCTATTTTTTGATAAGCCAAACAGGTTGAGCTATTTCACTCTCTCACTTATGATGTTTTGTTAAATCCTTGAATATTTTTTGATGTTCCTTCTTCCTTCTAACACTCCCCTCAGTTTTTTATTACACTTTTGAAAATATCAGGAGAAGCTGTATTCATATTCCAGCATTGGCCCAAATGATACTGTATTTAGAGATATTTTTCACTCCTTAGAGACCTTTCCACTCCTTAGCTGTACATGAACCTCTTTGCTACATAACAGTCTGCATTTTTTAACTTGGATGTGTGACTTTGCCTGTATTAAAACATGTTCAGTTTAGTGGACCTGCTTTGCTATACTGTATACCTGCTGTACTATAAAATACAATATTTAAATCTAAATACAAATTACTTACTGTTTAATATTATATATCTTCATGTTGACAGGATTCTGAAAGTGCATTTTGGAAAACATTCCTGTGAATGAAATGACCTTCAGAATTTATTTATAAATGTTCCTATTATAATTAATATATTTTGGACATAGCTATAGGAATACATAATTGTGGTCTGGACATTAGGTATTCAGAATATTAGGCAAATAGTGTTTGTTATTTATGGAGATAGATTGAACGAACTCTTTATATTTGATCTGCAGTCAACTATTTGTCTGTAATTTCCCTCAATTATTATTATGACTTAAATTTAAAAGGAAATACCTCAAAAGCATAATTGATGGTATAGGAATAGCTCTGATTTGAGGCAGTAGCTCTTTGTTTTTATTTTAATTCTCCATATGCCATGGTTTTTGAATTCTAAAATTTTTTGTCTGTATATTTGTGAACTGACCCTGATTTGTGAACTTTTCCTGTTGAAATCAATTAATATTTTTTATAGTGAATAATTCTGTAAAAATTGTTTTTGAGTTAAACAAGCACTTGCTTTTCAGATTTGTATGCAAAATAATTCTTTGTTCCTCTCTACTGAAAGTTTAAATATTCTGAGCTATTTGTGATGATACATGACATTATTTTTCCTGTGAAGTTTTCTTTGAAAAGACTAGAACTTCAAAAATATTTAAACTAATTTAATGTTGAAATTACTTTTCTGTTGTTCAGTTCCCTGAAAAGATCAAATGATGCTTTTGAGTTGATCAAGCACCAATTTTAAGAATGAATTATTTACACAACTTTAATCTAGATGTCACCTAACATTTTTTCGTGTTTCTCTGTATCTCACTGATGTGTGATAATTGGCAAAATAAACATGGTCTAAATATGTAAAAAAATTTAAATACATAGAAATTAAAATATGATTTGCAGATCTATAATAAGACTTGAAGTTTTTACTTTATGAAGCTTGATTTCTCACTCCTTTTAAAAGAACTTAAATTTCTGGAAGTTCTCAGCGACAATGTGTGTTCTTACATGCCATCACTCTGATCATACAACATGACACCATTTTAAGACAAAGAAGGGGTAGAAAGGAAGGACTAAATAAAAAAGAAAACAGTTGTTCTAAAAAGATCTACAGTCAGACAAATAAGCAGGTTCATGTTGTCTTCATGCTGTCTACAAATGGATCAAACCTATAAGTTTGGGTCTTTGGCATTATTCCAAAGAAGAATTTTTGCTGAGTGTTAATTGGAAGAGATCAGTGCTTTCCTCAGAATTTTTTCCATGTTCCCAATCCAGGGCTTCACCTATTGTGGGGTGCTTCAAAAGTGTTTTTGTGTCAAAATTCTGTATAAAACTGTGTATTCCTAATGCATTGAGAGGAACAGTGGCAAAGAAAAGGCGTAGATCTGGTGCAGATTCCACCTTTTCTGTGAAGGGAACAGCAGATCTCAGTGGAGAAGGTGGGAGAATCTGAAACTCTCAGTTGACATGCTGAGTCTAGAATACAAGTGATACTTTTGTTTAGTCATACCCTTTTAGAAGAAAGGTAAAGTACTGAGCAGCCCAGAGATTGTTCTTGCCAATTAAAATATGATCCTGTCAGCTGAGATGCTGACAAAGCAGTGTTCTGACACATTGTCCAGAGTTTTAAAACAGAAAGCATTGGTGTGGTAGGCTAAAACCCCCGTGGATGGAGCATGAGTGCTTAATTACAGCATGACTGATCACAGCAGGCAATCCCCCTCTCTCCACCCACCAGCCTTTAGAAAAGCCCCCAGTGGTAAGTGTCAAGTCTGTTTGGCTTCAGTGAAGCAAAATAGTCACTCTATTCAGCTACTCTCTTGAGTGCAAAATAAATTGAAGTGCTTTAAGAACCCCTGCTTTTGAGGTAACGTGGTTACAATAACGCATTAATTGCATAATGTAACCATGATATACTTTGCTTGTTGCAGGAAGAGGAAAAAAATGCACTGAGTAACCTTGCAGTGTGGTGTAGCCTCTAGAAAATGTGGTATGAAGCATTTGTATTAAAACTCTTGTGAAAGATTCAGTTTGCCCATTTCTTTGTGGGTAGGCAGCATAGTGAAATATTCAGATTGGATGTTTCACCAAAGGTTTATGCAAAGCCCCATTTTGCGCTGAAACTATTTTGATTTAAAAGCTTTTTGAAATAAGGGTTGGTGCTTGATTTAAATTCTCCCTGCTCCAGGTCATTCATCCTTTCACCTTGGTTTCTGCTGTGAGGAAGTATAAATTTTTGAAGCACAGAAGGAGTCATTGTCTCTCCCAAAATGCTCAGGAAGAGAAGCAACTTTCTGAACTGAGAGATCACAGTCTGGGATGCTGGATGCCTTGCCATTCTGTCATGTAGTTTTGAAGCAACCTTCAAGCCCAGCACATTTATATATGCAAAGACTTACTGAGATTCTAATTCTGATGCTTTTGTGCTTGGCCACTTGAGCATGATAATTAACTCTAGAAATAACTTTTTGAAGTTTAAGAAAATAGCTTGAATCAACATTCTGTGTGAGATGTATAGATAGCAGCAGGAGCTTAAACCCAAAGCCTGGTTCTCGCAAGGCAGCCAACTAACCTGAAAGATTGAGAGTAGTGGGAATTTTGCCACTTGCTTTATGAAGTTTCCAAAATACAATTGAGATGTATTCTTTTTACCACAATAGGAAAAAAAAAATCTCTGTTGTATTCCTTTGTTGTAATGGTGTGCAGTGCTAAAAACTTGCACTTGTGACAGCCAGCTGAAGCCACCTTGCAGAGTATGTGGAAGTCACTAGAGATAAGCTATTTTTGAAATATCTGACCTTCTCAGGGGGGTTTTATTTTGGCTCCAGCTATTGGACCCTCCCCCTGTATGAAACATGAATCTGGAAGTGCTTTCAAATGCTGAACAACACAGACAATTTAAGAACTACAGCATGCTGCCAGAGGATAGATTAAACAGAGAGAAAAGAGGCAACAGGGACATGAGTAACTCCAAATTGGTATAGGGGAGAAAAATGTGCAGCAAGAGAATCCAGATAAAGATGGGGTTGGAACAACAGGGAGAAGGAAGACTCAGACATGAAAAAGAAGAAAATAAAATCATTGTATCAGAAATAGAATCTGTGAGTTAGGAACATTTTCAAAGCTCCATGGTCTCCCTTAATCCTCCACATATATTGCTTTGAAAATATGTCCATTTGATCTGTTCTTTTAAAAGCTTTTTTGGAAATAAAACATCCCTTGCC
>VWYI01014613.1:0-27067 GCA_013399455.1 Anthoscopus minutus | reverse complement strand
TTGCCTTCAAATCAGAAGGCGACAGGTAAGCAGTGCTTGAATTCCTTTTTTATTTTGCTTGCACATGCAGCTTTGCTTCACCTATTAAATTGTCTTCATTGTGGTCCAAAAACTTTCCTACTTTTACTGTTCTACATCACTTCCCCATCCCACTGGGAGAAGTAAGGAAGCAAGAAAGAAACTGAGCAGACACTTGGTGTCTGCCAGGGTCAGCCCACCACATTAGCCAATCTTGTGATAAAAACTAAAATCAAGACGTGTCTGACAAAGCATATGGCACCAGATAAATGATAAATGATCTGCCATTTGCTACTTGTGTTCTCTTCATCTGACCCATGATTTAGCAGTTAGCACATGAGAAGTAACATTGCTGCAATTCTGAGTCCTGTATCATTTTGAAAGCTACATACAATCTCTCAGTTACCTGCAAATTGTCTAGTGTTCAAAGATTATTCAAAATGTACAGTTCAGATTCAGAGACATCCTTACCCCTTTATTTTGATGCTCTTATGTGTTATGTTTTATCATATATAATGTAATATTTTCTCTTTGGAATGGCCCTTACTAATAGTCAGACCTAAGTTGTTTTACTGTGGTTGCAAGATGCAGATATCCTTCTTCTCTTCAGTTTATTAACTGACTATTTACTCAATATTTTATTTTTACCAAACTTTTAGAAGTGCTAGGATCTCATAGGTTCTTAATTTTCAAATGGCATCCTTTTCAGTCTTGCTTCCTTCTCCTTTTGGTTTTCATTACTTGCCTGTGTTTTCTAGGAGCTGACTTGTAGTCATGGCTATTCATGCCACTATATTCTCTACTGTGCAGAAACTATTCATAATGCAGTACTATTCCCAGTAGCAATCAAGTGTTTAATCCTATGGTGAATGAAATCAATGGACAAACTCTCAGAAGGGAATCATACTGTAAGGAAAACCATCCAAAAATGCATGATATGTGTTTGCTATCTTTATCAGCCTTCCACCCAGTCACTTATAACACCTTAATGTTATGCTATTTAAAGTGTGACAAAATCACAGTGATATAAGTGCTATCAGATCTTGTTTTACTGATTCATTATATTAAAAAAAACCTGAAGTAGATCAGACTGCATGTCATTGCTCAGCATTACTGTTTACTCCAGACCCTAGGGCTTTGTAAGTACCAAATGGAAACTGGTCCTGGCCCCAAACATTTTATACAATGATATTATTCAACTGTCTTTCTTAAGTGTCAAATGAAAAGCAGAGACATTTAATTTCCTTGAACAGATAATCCACTCAGGCATTGCACAGAATTTATCAGAAGATCAGTTGTTTATCATGTGCTTCAAAACAGAAGATGAGACTGGAAAGAAATTAGGCACAGGCAAGTGATACTTGCACCCACTCATCTTACAGCAGTCTTGTACTCTCTGGTCTAGTACTACAATGCTGTGTGTTACTGGATTTGTTGGTATTACCTGTAGGTTTCCTCTATGCTGATGCATTCCTTTGCAGGATGGTTTCTTTCTGCCAGCATCCACAGTTATATTGCAGCCTTAAATGTTCCAGATGAATGAGTTGTCCAGTTTCTCCAGATCACTACTCTGTTGAGGAAAGGTGTCTTAACAAGATAGCCTCTTTCAGCATGGCAGAAGTTTGTGCTTGTACTGGCTGCAGTAGTTAGTTTGCCAGAATTTCATTACAGCCCTTGCCAGTGCTTTACAAAATCTGTGATGCTCCTCAGCTGCCCTCACCCACTGGGGCAGTTCAAGCTGAATGGCATCAATGGTGCCAGAACGACAGGAACCAAAAGTCTTTGTTATGTACCCGCCACTGTAATAGCTTCCATTATTTGGGCTAGGATTGGATGGAGAAGGCGCACAAACATAACTCTTATTTTGTTCTTCGATATATTTACCCAAACTTCTATTCCCTGCAAGCAAAGTCTCAGAAGACACATTGACTAGCTGACTGGCCAGATGGCTAATTGAGTAATGTGATGCAGAAAAGATACCTGAGTTAAGGGAAGTTTTTGGAAGCGCATAACCTAGTTCTATCCACCTTTCAGGATGTGCTTGTCCATGGATATCCAGAATAAGGCCCCCTGACATCTGTGATTTGGCAGTGGTCAAAATCTCATACAGTCCTCCCAGGCTTGTTCTGCTTGGGGAATTCTAAAGGAGGCTCCTTCCTTTTCCCTGTTAGCATCCATCTTGAGCCTATGTAGGTGGTTTATGATGATATGTGGGAAGAAGCCATCAATAATGTTGTTGATTTCTTCAGCAAGAGCCTGAGCCACTTCTATCATATACCTGTCTTGGCTGGTAGACACTTTGCATTTCTTAGGATTTTGAATACTTCCAGGAGGACAGTCATGAGTGAAAATACAAGAGGATGTCTTCGCATCCCAACAGGCAGCCTCTCGATCAGGGATGTCTTTAGGTTCCATGGACCCACCATGTGGGACAGAGAGAATGAGGTTCATGTTGCCCACTTGATATTCTGTGAAATTATTATGACCAAATATAACATCTTTGGTGCCAGTGACTTTCAAAAGCAAAGGTAAAATGGAAAGGAGGACTAAATACATATTTTTCATTTGCTGCTGGATGACTTCAGCAATATGTAAGATATCAGTACCTACAAAAAATCAAAAAGCAGATTGTAGATTACTTACAGCTGGGAACACATGAGACTGTTCAGCTGCCACTGGCATAATTAGTTAATGATTAATCTATTTTAGTTTTATTCAATGTAGCACAAAGAAGAACACTTAAATGAGAAACAGAAATTAACAGGGCACTTAGTATGGCTAGATGTAACAGATGCAAGGGAAATGGTAGGTTACTGAAGCTCCTCCATTTTTCCAGAAAGCACAAACAATATTTGATCACCCTATCTGAGTCCCGAGAATCATCTCAGAAAAATATCTGAAATATATTTTTTTTGCATCAAAGCCTCTTTTTTCATCTCTGAAATGTAAGAAAATTCTAACAAAATGTGAAAAAACACCTGTATGTCATTGACCTGTGTGAAATGTATTTGTATTATCAATGTGGCTATATAAACTAGAGGCTATGTCAGTCCAGACTAGCACTTGTGTGACCAGGCTTGTGTAAAATAATGAGACTAATAAACAGTGCTTCCAAACTCTCTAATTGTGCTCCAGACTGACTGGAGGAAAAAAGACTTTAAGACGTTTATAGATAGGTACTAGTGAGGCCATTAATTAGTGACTCGGTTCTCTTTAGTTTGTAAATCTCCACTCTCTTCAAGTGACCTAAGATATATTAAAGCCCTCACTAATTATGCCATTTTTTTGGAAAGCTGGAATTTAACAAGACGCTGACAGGTCTTTCTGGTTTGAAGTCTTGAGTGTAACTGTATCCAGTGGCTGTAACATGAGCCAATAAAGTCAATGAAAAGCAAACTGAAAAAGGATAGTTTTCACTTCCAGGAGTAAAAACACCTCATTAAAGGCCAGGTGAGAAGTATATAGACATATGCACTTGCAGATGAATCAGGGAACCCTGTTGTCTGGTCTCACCCCTATCATTACAGTGCCTGCAGAAATACAGAGGATAAGAGGACAGACAAAGGAAAGATTAAGAAAGATCAGCACAAATCTATCCCAAACTTCTGGTTTAAGATTATGTATGAGAGCAGCCAGTAATACTGAGAGGGCAGCGGGTGCTGTGGAAGCACCCACCATCAGCTGCCTACTCTAAGAAAGGGAGACAGCAGCTTCACCCAAATAACTCAGCAAAATAGTCTTTTCCTACTATGATGGAGCACTGCTGGATTTTTAGCAATATTCTCTCCTGCCCAGTGCACTCTAAGGAGCCTCTACCTGAAAAATAAACATCTATCTTCTGTTCTTTCTGGGCTGAAAAATCCCATAAATGTCTGTGAGCTGGAATCAGATCTCTGAGAATCTCATCTACACTTTTCATGTTCATGACAATTTTTTTTTGTTTCATTTTAAGCTTTCATTTAAAAGGTCATTTTAGTTGATCTACAGGCTTAAAGCAAGATTTTATCCAAGGCCCTGTATGATTCATGTTTCCATAGCCTTCCCTGAAACAGACATTCACCTGCTAACTCACTGTGTGCTACCAGAAACATTGAGGAAAGGAAAGCTGTCAAAAATCCCTTTTCTCAGAAAAACAGACTACACATGCAGAGTGTGTAAGTCTAAGAATAACTTACCTGAAATGCAGGGGGGGGGGAAGTCCAAGGACAAAGTTAAATAAATCAACAGCAACACCAGCCTCCCCAGAGACTACTCACTTGCCCCAGAAGGACTCCCATTTCTTCATCTCAGGCTCTCTTTTAAATAGTATGATACAGCTGTTCCTTTCCCACAGCATGCCAAGGTGTTTGTCATTATCAGCAGCAGTTTGCTTGTCTTTTTGCAATTCCTTGTTAATTATTGAATCAAGGTGTTAATGCTATTAGATTATGCCTTAATGATATATGGAGAGAGAGCTCTGTATAATTCCCAAACTGAAGAAAGTCACTTTGGCACAGCTGAAGTTCTGGACAGACTTGGAGAGTCTGGAGGCACCTGTTATTGTGAGGTCAATTTAAAAAAAACAAACAAAAAACAAAAAAAAAATCAGGAGTAATTTAAAGTGGTGATAATAACTGCAGGACTAGTTGGAAGATTTACCTACAAATTAAGAGAGTTTCTCTTGCCTCTGCGTCTTCGAAAGCGAAACTGGACCGCCCCTTACACTCGGCTGCAGCTGAGGCTCTGTTCCAAGAAGCCTCTAGGGGTCAGGCTGGGACATGCTGGTACAAGGAACAGAGGCTTCAGCAGCACCTGGATGTATGATTGATTTCACAGCAACAGATCACAAGGAAAAAAAAATGCATTGGGATACTAGAGTTTAGCATGCTTTTGTTCTCTATACTGACATTACATTTCCAGAGATAAAAAAAACTTGCCACAAGTAGCAAAGCCACACTTAAGATCAGAATAGCTACTAAGCTAACATAATCAGCAGAAAACCATATCAAAGGTATGTTAACTAGATAATCTAGGTTTTTAATAACTATATTAACACTATTCATATAATATTTTCATGATAAATGAGCATCTTCTAAAAACATTTCCTCTCCTACTAAATATAGTTTAAGGATGTCATCCTCTAAACTTCTCACAAGTGTGTACAACTGTTTGCTTGTGGTATTAAAGTCTGGCTTCTTAGCTAAGGTAAAAAAAGCTGTGAAAATACATAGTACATAAATAGAAATTTCAATAAAACACAGTTAAAGGATGCAGTGAATGTAATACTGCCACCTAGCAGAGAGAAATCTAATTTCTTTTCTAAGAAATTGATTAAATAGTCCAACTAGCCTCCAAACCAACTTTTTGAGGGAAAACTTCTTAAGCAGTGAAAACAATATAGTAGCAGTAATAAGAAATTTACTGAAATTTTGGAAAAATGATGGTAAACCAGACACCCAATCTACTATCACCAAAGCTGATGGTCTGATTGTGAGCTTCAGCAAAGTGCTGGTTTTCATCCTGAGTATTTTAATCTACTGCATGAAGACACTTCCAGCTGTGCCAGACACTGCATGGAAGGAAGGTTGGTAAAAATCTGCCCATTGTAGCGCAGTGGGAACAAATTTAATTTTGCTTCACTTGTCTGTGTAAAGGTTAGATGTTTGCATCAGACAGCGATCCCATTTCCTCTCTTTTGGAGAGCTGTGTTGAGAAAGAAGCAGTTCTAGAGGTATTTCAGTGGTTTTTTCTTGGGCATCTATCTCATATTTCTATTAGGGGTCAACAGGGCTATACTCAGAATGGTTCTTCTTGTTTTATTATGTGACGGAAAACAGTTGCAAAGAAAACAAAATGTTTCTGCTATACTTTCTACTTCGAGATCTCTTTAAAATGTATGCTGCAAGTCACTATTACAAAACTGCTCAAGGAAAAAAAACCACACAGCAGAGATTTGGCATAGTAATTTATAGTCTTACCAGCTCTCCTGATACAGAAGCTACTTGTGAAAGAAAAGAATTCTCTGTATTACTACAAGTATTGTAACTAACCATAGTGCAGTGCTGCTTCCATGTTTCATGTGCTGTCTATGGGAAATAAAACTGCAATGCTATGGTACTCTTCAAAGGGATAACTCAGCAAAATGTTACTGTCTGTCTACTTTCTTCCCAGAGACACTGTCGAATTTAAGATTTGTGTTTTAAGCCAGTTTTAAGTCAAGATAGTTCTACTGAAACCAACAAAGCCTTTGACTCATGGTATCAAGCTTCTGTTATTTTATAGAAGTTATGAGATGTCATGAGGGTGGGTCATACTGGTTCATACATGGCTGAAGATTTTTTCAATAAGCTGAATATTAAGGCATGTTGTGCTAACTCTTCAGTTTCAAAGTATCTATTGTTTCAGGTGAAGGAATTGAAAAGGAAAATCTGAGCTGGGCATGAGTTCTGTAGCTCTGGGCTCCTCCAATGTAAGTCCATTGGCTCCAGTGCTTCTCACTCTGAGGTTCACTTTAGGACTGTTATAAATGAGGTCTCATATGTCTAATTCAATAAACCACAAACTTAAAATTTAACAACAATTTTAATCAAGTCATAATTTATATTAAATGTTACAATCCAATATAAAATAGATACAAAATGATTTTATATTAAAGGTTACAATCCAATATAATAGAGTAAATAATTTGGCAGTGGTTCGGGTAAAGCAAAAGTGAAACCATCCGGGGTGACCGACCAGGGTATGGGGTAGGCTTCTCACCTTATCTCACGTACAAAGATTTTACAAAGACAAAAGATTTTAAACACACTTACATACTGGATGCCGATACATATTCATCAATATTTTCGTATATATCTCCTCCAATTTTTGTTTCCTAATATCTATGTCACTATACTATACAGCGCATGCTCTCGCTGTTGCTAAGGGGGTCTTTTTGGATGAAAGCCAAGGTTTTTCTCGCCGTACTCTTGATAACCTGGCAGGTGGCACATGTGCAGTAAGCTTGGTGCTATTAAGTAAGTACTATGTTCCAATTAAACCTTATTTATTACATAGGTAAGACCACTATTTCATACTCTCTATCTGGAGTTGTCACAACTCCCTTCATCTCAAGGTAGGTCCTGCTCTGGGAATTGCTTTAACTCCTTCTTCCCAAGGCCAAATCCAATTTGTGTATCCTGTTTCTCACAAGTATCATCTACAAAGAAACCCATCTGCTTTACAACACTAATCACTTATACTTCTCCAATTATTTTCCCAAAATATTGATACAATTACAGTTTAATCAACACAAATCACATCCATATATTACAGGACTATATTTAACATAATTTACAGAAAATGGTCAAAAGTATATTTAATGAATTGCACATAAGATTTTGAATTATATTGTTACATAACATTGTCTACTCTGATTACTGTTCTTCCCATGAGCATAGCAGTTTGATAGAAAAAGAAATGTCAGAAGTGATAGAAGAACATATTCTTAAAACAAGTGAACCTAATCCAAATGGAATTCTTACTGCAATTGGATTTAAAACTTGTGGAGTGTGTCATATATAGTCAGAATCTCAGAGTGAAAAAAGAATTGGCAAAGCAGAATTCAATCAATATTTTCAAAGTTAAAATATCTTATGATATGACCAAGTTATTTCTATGCATTTCTTAGCTGAGAAGTTGCAATTCAGATGTTCTCTTTCCAAAATGCATTGAATTTAAACTTTGCTGTCCGCTGTCTGGAAGCATTGCTTTCTGCACTGCTGACTGAGTCATCCATATCACTGAGTCAAAGTATCTAAGAACTGTACAGACTTCAAAATGGCATGTAGACTAAGAAACTTATCTGGTAGACATTGGCTTGCATTTACTTCTTACTGAAATTTGTATTTATGCAAGAAAACCCTTACGTTAACAAGAAAAAGAACCTCCGTCACTTAATTGCAACTTTGACCACTCGTTCTTACATGAACCCCGGGGTTTCAGTGCTGTAACACCTGCCCCTTACTCGATCCTTGGCTGTCAGTGATCCGCCTTAGCGCCGCGCCGCGCCGCCCCTCCCACGGCGTTGACTACAGTCCCTTGTCCTGTTAAAACTCTGCGGGGCCTTTTGATTTCTGGGTTTTTTTGTGATTTATTTAATGTTTGTAAACGGCACGCTCTCGCTGCGGCCCGCGAGCTGCGTCCGCTGCACGCCGGCTGCGAGGAATGCTGTCAGGAATGCGCCGTGCGCCGTCCCCTGGCCCCGGCCCCGCAGGGCATCATGGGGATCGTAGTCCCCGCGCGCGGGGCGGAGCTGCCGCCCTCAGCGCGCGCTGTTCGAAAGCCCCTGAGGCCGACCTGGGCCGGGGCGGAGACGCCGCGGCTCCCTTAGCGAGGCGCAGCCGGGCGGGAGCCGAGTCTCCGCGTCCCTCCTCGGCCCCTCTCTCACCCCACTCCCCGGGCACCTCCGGCCGCGACGAGGTACAGCTGCCGCCGCGTGGGGAGGCGGCCCGGAGCCGGGCTGCGTGGAGGCAGCCGCGGGGGCTTCTCGTGGCCCTGGCGCGGACAAGCGCCCTGTCTGTGGGCTGACCTGACGGTCCTCGAGCGATCAGATCAAGAGTTACGATCGAGAGCGCAAAGCACTCCGCTTTTGTGTTCGCTCCTTTTTTTTAACCCCCCACTCTGCGGCATCATGGGGATCCAGGGCCTGCTCCAGTTTATCAAGGAGGCTGCCGAGCCTTCCCACGTGAAGAAATACAAAGGGCAGACTGTAGCTGTGGACACGTACTGCTGGCTGCACAAAGGCGCCTATGCTTGTGCTGAAAAGCTGGCCCGAGGAGAGCCCACGGATCTGTAAGTCTTTCTTCCGTTTGTGTCTCGACCCTTTGACAAGCTAGTTTTTGTTAACTTGGTGTTTCTTGAACTAAAAACTAAGTTACAGTAGTTTCGCTTCTTACTATTGCTTCTGAATTCTGAGTTGAACTCTTCAGAAGTGTAAATTTTTGGCGATAAATAAACAGCTTTACAGCTGTTCAAAATAAAAATATATTAAAGCATATATTGGGAAAAAAAACTCTCAAAATATTTTTGGTTAGAATACCCAACGCTGTATCAATTTGATTTTTTTTTCCTAGCATGTTTCGCTCTCAACTATAATCTAATTTAGCTGATGAAATTCTATAGGTGCAAATCTTCAATTTCAAACTTAATGTTATTTTCAGACACCTTTTTTGTATGCAAAAGAGTTTGTAAATACTGCTGTGACAAGGGTTGTAATGATGCCAAGGAATTTTGAGAGATGTGTTGTGCTCTGAATAAGGTGTAAGATTTTTTGCTTAACATACCATGTTTTTAGTTAAAGTAGCTTTCCTAAAACACATTTAGACAGCTATATTTCTAGGGAAGGAAACGAACAAAAATTGTGGTCGTGTTTCAGATTCAACTCCACATTTTAGATCAGGTTTGCATTTCTTGCCCATCTCTGGAAATGTGGGTTGAACTAGTTTTTTAGATTGGATATAGGTAAGGTTGGAAGGGACCACTGGATGTCATCTCATGCAGGTTTCCTTAGAGGGCATTATTCAGAGTTGTGTCGAGATGGCTTTCAGATATCTCCAGAGAAGGAAGAGACTTGAAGACCTCTCTGACCAACCTGTTTTAGTGCTTGGTTACTTGCACAGTAGGGAAATTCTACGTATGTTCTAGTGGAAATCCTGTGTTTTGGTTTCTGCCTGCAGCCTCTTGTCCTATTCCTTGGCACCGCCCAAGGGACCTAGATCCATCAAATATTTGATTGGAGGCAAGAGAGATTTGGTGCTTTGCAAATGGATTCAAATATTTACTGCTGCTTATGTTAATTTGAAGAACTATGGAGTTTCAATCTAACCTTGCTTGCCTTGAAGGTAGTGGAGGTTCCTCGGAGTCCTGAGGATACACTTCAGCTGAGGAAAAAATTGACTGTCAGGAGAAATATTCATGGTCATAGGAAACTTTGGAATGGTTGAATTTGAATACATGAGTAATGTATGGGCAAATCTTATTTCCATGCACATATGATCCTAGACTTGCACCTTTACTCTAGCGTACAGTCCTTTCATACTTTAAAATTCATCTTTTTGAAGGTATTATGTAGCTACAGTGCTATCTGTTCCTGTCTTTCAAAAATCATAGTGATTTTCGTACATATACAAGATGATAGTGAGTAAATCATGGCTCTAAATCCAGTTTTTTCTATGCTCATATCCTTGCATTCTAAATGCTTCTAAATCCCACTCTTTCTCCTCCCTTCCTCCATTGAAGAGGTTATTCTTGCTGTTTGTGTTCTTAAAATAAAAAAAAATTGATTTTTTTTCTTTGAGCATCGCTGCAGTGTGCTTGCTTAGTGTTTACAGCAATTATTAGATTTTAGTTCTGTGCTGCTGATAAAATGATCTCATAGAGATCTGTAGAAATAACAGGTAAGAAGGTGAGAGGTCTGAGGGAGTAAATAACATCTGGAACACCCGACAAATATTTTTTAGGGGATGGGCTTTGAAGGCAGTGGAAGGTTGCCTCCTGAGTCATATACCCTTTTCACAGTTTGTACAGAAGGGGAACTTTTCTGTCTTTTGCAATATTTCCAGTGCTGCACCTGTATTTTCAGTATGGGAAAATATGTTAGTGTGTCTTGTCCATAGGGTATATCTATTATCTGGAGAGAAGAGCAGATAGTTCTACAAGGAGAGATTAAATAACCCTATCACTTCCAACTCTACAAAAGTCCATTTATTCTGCCTTTCTGGGGAAAGTTCATGTACTGTGATTGTCTGCTTCCTGTTTCCCTGGCCATTATGAATTGAATTGCTGAAAGTAAAGAGACAATCAGTGTTTTAACTGGTCAAGTTTTTGTCAGTACTGAATCCTAATGTAGCAAAATCAACTGAATTATACTTGAATCCTTATTTCATTTTGTCTAGGAGAGAGGAGCAGTCAGCCCAGGTCTGAATTGGGAGGTGGATTCTTTCTCATGGTAAAAAAATCAACCAAACTGCATTCAAGTAGTTTTTTGTGATACTGGGGGTGTATACAGCCTGTTATGATTTTTGAACAATAATTAGTCCTAAATTTATTTTTCTCATTTCCTGCAACTGGAAAATATATAATAGACTTGTGGTTAACAATAAAGTTTATCTCTCTTTTCTTACTTTTGTTCTTGTTGATACAGTTATGTAGCTTTCTGTATGAAACTTGTTCATATGCTGCTCTCATTTGGAATTAAACCAATTTTGGTATTTGATGGATGTACCCTACCCTCTAAGAAGGAAGTGGAAAAGGCACGACGAGAGTAAGTACCAAACTGTATTTGATTTGCAAGCAAAGCAGTTTTATCACTGCAGTAAAAATCAAAAACCCTCAAACTTCAGCTAGGAAGTAAGCTCTGGTACACCCCCCTGCAATATAGTGTGATGCTTTTTAAATTTACATCTAAAATAATACAAACTTCTTAGAGGTTTTATTCCAAAAATAGAAATGTGCTTCATAAATGAAAGCCATTTTATAGAGGAAGGAAGTAAACCTTTGAGCAGTAGTTCCTGTGATGTTTTAGAGGCTTTTGTTTTACCCATACTTGTGATCTCTGGACAAAAATATTTTTTCCCAATTTTATTTAGAAATGGCACCCCTTTCCTCATTTTTCTCTACATCTAACAAGATAAACTTGTTTCAGATTTTGATTCAGATCCCTATAAATGAAACTTGTCACTGAAGCTATGAGGATTTTTCAGTAGTGGTTGTTATTTATGAATTCACATGAGACCTGTGCTTCCTTCAGCATGAAGTGAACAATTTCTGATCTATGAAATTAAGTAAATTAAGTTTTCCGTCCTCTAAATCAATAAGTATCTAGTGTCAGATACTCCCAACTCTCCTTAAATCTATTTTACTGCAAGCTGAGTGCATTTCTTCTTTTACACTGCTGATTTCCGTTCCTATTTATCACTTTTCTGAGAAAATATTATCAACTTCAACATTCAAATCTAGATGTCCTTGTCAATGCAATGACACAGTTATTCTTTTGTTTTAAAAAAATATGCAGTTGCAAGTTTTCCCCCTTTCTTACTTGTGTCTCTTAGTCCCTTCTGCTGTTTGTTCTTTTAAGTGAAAAATAATCTGAGATTACTGGATATTTTTGTCTTTCTTTTAGGAGGCGTCAAGCCAGTCTTCTGAAGGGGAAACAATTCTTGCAGGAAGGGAGACTGTCAGAAGCTAGAGAATGTTTTGGGCGCAGTGTAAATATTACTCATGCTATGGCTCATGAAGTTATTAAAGTAAGTTGTCAACATTATTGATAATGCCAGTTTAAAAAAAATCTCTGCAATAGGTAGCATGTCCTACTCTGCATTTTTGTGGCTGTATGACTGCCTCTTCTATATAGGAAAGTATTCCCACCTGCTTAGTCTCTAATTGTCCTGCATATTATTGGATTGTGTTATGCACAATTAACAGACTTGAAGATTAAGTTTATTATACCCATTTGTATAAATAATAATGATGTGTCAAGCAAAACACATCTCTTCCTGCCACTATGAACTGAATTTGATAACACCTGTTTTACTTTTGCAGCATGAAAAAGAATCAAATTTTTTTTGCATTTTTTCTCTTGTCTAGTTTCTGAGCATAGACTACAGGAAAGAATTTGGCTGATTAAAAATTGTTCTATTAGTTTTTTGCTATACTTTCAATGCAATCATAGGGTCTTTATAAGAAAATATTAAGTTTCCTGCTCTAATAATGTTCTCCTTTGTCCAGAATATACCTTGTATGATGAGTTTGAAGCTGTCACCTGTGGTTAGATGCAGTGGCAATAGTGTTGCAGGAAAGGTTATTTTTGTAAACCAGTGTATCTAGATCTAAACTGCTTAAAAGTTGAGTTTTTGGCTATGAAATGTTTGGCTCTTACTAGGGGCAGAATGCGTTTGTGATTGAAAAGGTCATGGTTTTGGCTTTTTAATGTAGAGGTTTTTATACTTTCAGATCTCTTAAGGTAATTACTGAAAATTAATGCAAAGTACTTGTATGCTTCTTATTTATGTACAGGCTGCACGAGCCCAGGGAGTTGATTGTATTGTTGCTCCTTATGAAGCTGATGCTCAGCTGGCTTATCTTAATAAGATTGGCATGGTTCAAGCTATAATTACAGAAGACTCTGATCTTTTGGCTTTTGGATGTAAAAAGGTATGGAAGAAAATACTAACGGCCTTTATCTCTTGCTCATCTGAAAAGCAGAGTTTGAAGTTGCCAGATATGTTTGATGTGTGGCTTAACTCTTCTACAGTAAATATGGGAAACAGAAGAGATGAGAATAGCATTTTGCGTCTCTTGTTTTCACCAAGTGCAATGAGCCGTCTTATATGGGTGACAATTATTATTTTCATTTCCTCTTAATTCAGGTGTTTCTGAAAATTGACAAGTTTGGAAATGGACTAGAGATAGATCAAACTCGACTAGGAAACTGCAAGCAGCTTGGAAATGTATTTACAGAAGAGAAATTCCGTTACATGTGTATTCTTTCTGGTTGTGACTACCTCCCTTCAATTAATGGAATTGGGTTAGCTAAAGCATGCAAGTTACTAAAATTAGCCAACAATCCAGATATTATAAAGGTAAACTCAGTTTTGGGTTGTGTTTTGTTTTTTGGGAGCCTGTATCAGTATATATGAAATTTAACACTGAATTGAAAATATGAAGGGTTCTTGACTTCATTTTGAGAAGAATACTACAAAGTATTTTTTACCTGCGCTTAAAAAAGATGCCGAACTAAATTTACTCAAGTGTTGAAGCTATTACATATTTATAAGAAATATACCGAAGTAAACTTAGGTAAAGAATTGTTTTAATCCTTTGAGGGTATATTCTGTTTGAAGAAGGGAAGGGCAAACTTAATTTTTTGTAAGACTTTGATTTTTCTCCCCTCCCCCCCCATTACTGCTTTCTTCTGCTTCTGCAAATTAGTTATTTGACCTGCTCAATGAATTGTTACTTTTGTGTAAGTACAGATTTATGAATTATCTGTGTGGAGGAGGGGCAGAGATTGGGAATCTTATTTAATGACATATGTATGGATATGGACATTTCTATATTTCTCTTAACATAGTATTGAAGAAAAGTGTGATATGATGCAAACCAAATTAATATAGGGTGGTTTTTTTTCTTGTCCAATGTATGAAATTAAAACAAATCTCATATTAGGAGATACAGAGGCTAAGAGGATGTGAATAACTTCTGTGTGGGTAGTAAGGGAGTAGGGAGGTTAAGAGCTAATAAGAATACATCATGGGGCTGTCATGGAGGCAGGTAAATCTAATCCAGAAAAGTATTTTAATATACAGTTTAATTAATTTAGTTTGTTATCTTCATTCTTAAATTACTTGTGTGTTTTAGTGTATTTTTTCTCTCACAAAGAACTATGATTTTTAACTTTAAAATGTTTTTTATCATATAGAGCAGACATCAAAGCGACTGGTTTGGCTTTTGAGGAAGTAAAAGGGGAACTTTGAATTTTCCCATGTAAATCATTATTTGCTTTAATGTATCTCTGAGCCAAATTCCAGGGTTTGTTTGGTTAGTTTTTGTTAGGTTTTTTTCCGTTATAAGAACACCTACATATTGCTTATATGTCCTGATAATATGAATTATGAAAATTTGATGTGTATTAGTTTAAATAAATGCACTTTAAGGAGATGATCTGTTTTTCTGATCACATTTTGTATTGATTTATTTATTGAAGAAAGAGATATAAAAATTGAATTGTGTTATTTATGTAATTGTGGACAATTTGAGTGGGAAAATAATGTACAATTTTTTTTCCTTCCCTTATTTAAGTTGAATCTGCTTGTTGCAGTAGGACACTCGTGAATTTCTACATTTAATTACAAGCAAAGATAATTGAAATGTATTTAACCTTTCACACGACCTGTTAAAATGAAACTGTTGAGTAATTTCTTTTTTGGCAGGTTATTAAGAAAATGGGGCAGTACTTGAAGATGAATATAACAGTATCAGAAGAATACCTACAGGGCTTCACACGAGCTAATAATACATTCCTGTATCAGTTAGTTTTTGATCCTGTCAACAGAAAATTAGTTCCTCTGAATGCATATAGAGATGATATTGATCCAGAAACACTAAATTATGCAGGACGGTATCCTTTGTGTTGAAACAGCAGAATGGGGAAATAAGGGTGAGCTGATGCGGTATCTTACTGCATCTGTGGTGTACTTAATTTTTTTTTTTTGTTGCATCACTGCTTTGACTAAAGCATGGCTTTTCTGCAATCTTAAACTTTTGTGGGGGTTTTCTTCTTTTCTTCTTTGCTCTGATTTTAATCAATTTTTTAAAAGTGCAGGGGGTAGCTAAATGACCTATTATTGACACATCATTTTAGGCAGAAGTTACTGATATGGTTGTTTTCTTTAGAAAACAAACTGTTAAATACAGTTTGAATATAAACTGACTGCTTTATGACTGTCTCGAATTTCTGCCTCTGTTGTGTGTTATAATCTCTTGTAGTTTAATTCTTGCAATTTATGCTCAACTCAGTCTCTAATCTTAGCGTTTCCTGTTTTACCAGATCTCTCTTCCTATAGAAAAGGTAGCATTTTGCTACATCTGTGCAATATAAATTTCAACATGGAAGTTTAGGAAAATTAAGGAAGAGAGGGGGCCGTTGAAGTAGTTACTAGCTTTGTATATTCAAGCCATCTAATCTCTGGCATTTGCAGAAATTAGGAAGGAGAAAATTGCTGCCTCACCTGCTGATAACTGAAGGATTTAATTTTGACTTTCACGATTTGCCAAAGACTGCAGGTCTGTTACAATTGCTGTTACAATAGATTGAGCCAGGAGAAGTAGTAGTAATTCTTTGGGTTAATGTTCTAGCCATGCTTTTTAGCTGAAAAATGGAAAAGCAGCTGTTCTAACTTTCATGATACAGTTGTTGAAAAATAATGT
Organism: Anthoscopus minutus; assembly: GCA_013399455.1. Taxonomy (NCBI): domain Eukaryota; kingdom Metazoa; phylum Chordata; class Aves; order Passeriformes; family Paridae; genus Anthoscopus; species Anthoscopus minutus. Next base: position 11,104 of record VWYI01014613.1, on the reverse strand, counting down.
AATATTCAGATATTTTCCTTTACTATGATGGGAACAGACATGTTGGTGATGGTACTGCTTTTCAAATTGCTATTGGCAATATTGATATCAATACAATGGAACAAATTGATAATTATGACCCTGATGCGGCACAGGTAACGTCTTTGTTATGAAGTTAGATATTAAGAATTTGATGTGGGTCTGAATGTTGAGGGGAAAATGTGATTGAATGTTATCCACAAATGAATTGTCAGTGGAACGTATTCTGGTATTACAGAAACTGTACACACACATAATTCTCACTCTTTTTAAAGGTAAAGTTTTGCTTTGCATGGTTATTTGACTTTAATGTATGTTCTACTTTCAGACTTTTTTTGTTAAGTTGTTAAATATATTTACAGAGGTAACTGGTTTAAAGAGAAAATTCTCAAAGTTTTGGATTTCTTCCAAGACTAATTCAGAATTGTTTCCTGAATAGAAATAAATTTTAAACTTTAAATTTAGTCTGAGATGTGCAGTTAGTCACTTGTGCCACATTGAAATGAAGACATCATGGGAGCACAACAAAAAGTATGAAAAGCATGGGAATTGTGAAAAGATTTATGTAGAGTATGTCACTAGATGTACAAATGTCAACATTTCCTTCCTTGTATGATGAGTCAGGAATCATATATAGAAGGTGAGATTATAAACCTATGTCTTGATTTTTAATTGTTTTTGTAGCCTGTGCAGCAGAGAAGTTGCAGCTGGAATGACCAACGTGATAATCATGTCAATAGCATTTGGAGCAGAGAATACAAGTTCTCCACTGAAGATCCTGCTCCTCCTAAAACACAGCTCCCAGAGAAACCAATAACCAAAGGCATGGAGAAAATAATTAGTGTTAAAGGACTAAAGCTTGCAGGCAAAGAGTTCTTGGCAAAAAGGCCAAGGATTGGTATGTTTATATTAAATAAGTATATGAATAACAGTAGAAGGCTGAGGGGGAGAAAAAGGATTTTATCTTGTACTTTGTGATATGAGGCTTTAGAGGCTTAACTCTTGAATGTTATTGTCTGTACTCTGTTTTCAACAAGCTACAAATCTAACAAGCCATAATATTAAAACTTAAATAATGATTAAGGGTGACAGCAAACTTTCAAAAGAACTTGATTTTGGCATTTTTTGGTTTGCTATAAAACTCTGGTGGTTTCAATTTCAAGTTATATTTAATACAATGTATTTGGAAATAGTTTTGGTTTTAATTTCTCTCTTAAAATGGCTTGTGAAGTAGTTAAAACAGCCTGTTTTTCCTAACATTGATATTAGGCCAGAGAGAAAACGTAATGAATGTTTTGTCTATTCAGACTGTGCTTCCTCTATCCCCTGTATGGATGCTCTTCATGCCAACTCTTCACTTTCTCTGCTGCATCTGTGATATCTTCTATGCCACCTGAGTTATATGTGCTCAAATAAACTATGAGCTTGTAATAGAAGAGGCAATTTTTGTTCCTATTGTGCTTCATATGTTAAGTGTTTTCCTTTGCTTTTTGATTATAATGCTGGAGCTTTATTTTTTCTTTTTTAACTCCTGGTGTCTTCCTTTTCCTTCACTTATCAAAGTCTGTAGGTAGTTTAGTAAGCTACCTTTAAATCAAATGTCGTTTCATTTTTATTCTGCCTTCACTCCATCTACCTTTTCACCAAGTTATTTTTAAGGCTATGTACTAGAAAACAATGGTGTTAAAGACATCAAAACTCAATTGTCAATAATTTTCTTACCAGACTTTACTAATATTTTTAAGCCTGTGTGAATAAATAGGTAATGTTTAGTTATCTCAAAACTGGTTAATTGTAGAATGTGCTTCTACAGTGATGCCTAAATTGTCTTTAGATTCAGAAGAAATCTCAGATGGAGATCTGTTGAAGCAATATTCATTTTCAAAAACAAAAAGAATCAAGAAGGAGAATGATAATGATGGTCAAGCACAAAAGAGTGTGTCAGCAATACAAAGCCTTGATTCTCCCAGAATTTCCATCACTCAAGAGAGCTCTAACTCCCTACCCAGAGTTAGAAATAAATTTGCTTCCTTTTTACAAAGGAAAAACAAAGAGAAGGATGCTGTAATTGTTCCAGGAGCAAGAAGCAGGTATGCTTATGTCACATGTTTTCATAAGTAGAAAAATACTATTTTCGGTCCTGGTTGCTAAAACAGCCTGAATACTGAAAACAGGAAAAATGCTACCTCAAACTTTTTATGCAACTTTGCCAAGATATGGGTCCTTTGTTCTAGGCTATCTTTTTGAGACAGATAATGTTCATTTTTTACTACAGAAGTGAAGACTGAGACTATTTATAGAATCATAGAATGGTTTCATTTGGAGGCTACCTTAAAATCATCTCATTCCAACCCCCCTGACATTGTCAGAACAGCTTTCACTAGACCAGGCTGCCCAGAGATCTATCCAACTTGATGTTGAGCATATACAGGGATGGGGCATCTGCAACTTCCCCGGGCAACCTGTTCCAGTGCACCACCACACTCACATTCACCACACAGTGAAGAATTTCTTCCCAATATCTAATTTTAACCTTCTTCAATTTAAGCTCATTCCCTCTTGTCCTGTCACTACATACCCTTATGAAAACTGGTCCCTTTCCAGCTCCCCTGTAGGCTCCCCTGTATGTACTGCAAGGTGCTGTAAGATCTCCCTGGAACCTTTTCTTCTCTAGGCTGAACAGCCCTGACTTTCTCAGCCTTTGTCTTTGTTGGAGAAGTGCTCCAGCTCTGTGATCAGTTTAGTGGCTCTCAAGAAAATATTCAAAATCTTTGGGTATCAAAAATAATTAGGAATTGGCTGGGGTTTTTTTTCCAGGTAAAGGATATGTGACATATCTCAAAAAAACAAAGGTAGCTACTTTGTGGCAAATATGTCAGCAGTTAATGAATACATGGATTTACGTTGACAGGGCTTTTTGTTTGTTTCAGTATAGCTAAACCTGTTTATATTAAACCTGGTCATACTCTGTGATAAGTAACAAATTCTTATCCCATCCCATTCAGCTGACACTGCTCATCTCTGCAGCAGCACTTTGAGAACAGGGACTTCATTAGGTTTTTCTTTTCATTTAGTCACATTTGGCCACAACTACACAAAACATCACAATTAAGTCTATTATTGTGTAATTTTTATATTAAATAATCTGAATATTTTTGAGCAGTGTAGTTTTACAGAGCAGCCTTAATACCTTAGTTTTAAAACACCTTTCTGTGCTGAAAGTTTTTGAAAGTTTTTTTTTTTGCATCAAAAATTCAGAGTTGTCACTGATGATGAGTTCTTCCCTAAATCTGTGCTCAGTATTCTCAGGAGCAACACAGGAAAAAACCAGCAGAGAAAAATGTAGTAAAGCTCTATTTTCCTTGATAAGTGGTACTGATGTGTTTCGCTGCTAGCCTTCACCATTAATTAATATATTCTTAAATTTTCTGTGATTTCTAGATGTTTCTCTTTCAGATGAAGAGTCTTAGTATTTCAGTCAAAGAATGCCATTCTTACAGATGCTTTTTCCCACCTTTTTTTTTAACTGTTTTTTTTTGCTAAATGTCTCCCTGAGGGACTTTTCACTTTGCCAAAATAAATTGTCTGCAAGTCTACCTTGAAAATAAAATTGATGATTAGAGACAATGATTGGCAATGACATACTCATTTGCACAACTTTCTTCCTCCTTGCTTTAGCCTTTTTTTTCTTTTTTAGGTTTTTCTGCAATGATGCAGTTACATTTGACGGTACAGCAGAGAAGGAAGATGGTGATCTAACTCAAGATGCTGAGCAGGATTGCCAGAAACAGGAAGCAAAACAGGTAACTGAAAAATCATTGTGGACCGTCTTTATAACTCCTGGAGAAATGCAGAAAAGTTATTTCCAGTGGTTTAGCAGCTTCAAAAGTAACTCAGGAAATCTTGGTCCATCTCATATTGTATTTTCACAGCAGTTTCACCAACAGAGAAACAACTGCATTGTATCCCAGGAAGATCAGATTAATGGGGCAGTGTGTGATGAATCAGAGGAAGAGTCCTCCCCCTTAATAGAACTGGAACAGTCATCACAGTCTCATGGGTCTTGTGAGCCATCAGAATGCAGTCTGGAGTCTTCAGAAATCCTACAAGTGTCCAACAACAGCTCAGCTGCAAAGGTAAGAAAATTAGACATTGTTTCAGCATTTGGTTTCACTTTAAATTATAAAGGAAATTATGCTGTGAAGTCTCCCTTTCAGAATGGTGCTCTACAGATTATGTAGCTTGTGCTAACAAAACTTACCTTTAAATAGAATCACAGATCATATTCTTGTCAATGCTTAACATAATTGTACAGAATGGATTGACATACTAGCTTAAATAAAATCTGTTCTCTGGTTTATCTTGAGTCTTTCTGCTGCTATCACTGCAGTGTCTCATAAAAACACCTGATAGGCAACCTTTTGTTCTCTGTTTTTAATCCATGAAGTGGTTTTAGAAGCATATGCATGCCTGTAGTAGTGTTGCTTGCTAAAAGGCCAGGTTTTTGTATGAGTTCTTAGAACTGTTGAAAACATGTAGATATGAAAACATATATCATGTTTACAAAAAGGCAACCTGTTTTAAAACCAGATCAATTTTCTCTTGAAGGAATCTGATTCCAGTTTAAAACTAAATGATGATCCATGTTCCCAGTCTCTGCTGTTTTCTGCTGTTCAAACTAACAAAAAAAGTACAATCATGAAAACCAAGGTAAAAATTCTTTTGAATTTATGAACTTTACTAAACTCTGAAAATCAGTTTACAACTTGTAATGAAAGACTTAAGCAATGCAAATGTTGGCAAGACAAAGTTATATTCTTATTCATCTACCCAGGAGCTGGGATGAAATATAACCACCTGTGATTGATAACCGAATTGCAACTTGTTTGGGGATTTTAAACACTTACTGTAAAGTAAGGCAAGAAAACCCACTTCAGGTTTTATGATATAAATTGCAGTAATGCTCACAGTCCAGATACAGTCACAAGATGCAACTGTAATTTGACTTCCCTGTGTTTGCTGGGATGTCTAAGAATAAACTTACATTCCTTGTCTTTGGAACATTTCTAAGAGCTTAATGTATTTGTCTAGTTGATAAAAACTTCTGAGACTTCAACAGCTCTGACTTCTTAGGTGCTGCCATTAGAATTGGCTAAAAGATAGAAGTAAGAGGCAGATGTTTCCATCCTTCTATGTATGCACTCTACTAAGTTTTCTTGTAGACAGACAAAAAATCACAAGCTTCTCTCTGCCACGCAAGAATATTGTGTGTTTTGTAAAATAGTGACATGTTGTGATTATTGTTAGGAACTTATTTGTTAAGGAGAAATTTACGTTTGTATTTTGGAACATTAGCATTTTTCCTGCTTTTCCTCAGCAAGACTGTGCAAGGAAATTGTCCTGGCATTCAGCATTTTTATCACTTTGATTTTGAGGCTGTGTTTAATAAGTCTTACAATATTTTGGTCACCTTAGAAGGTATATTGGGAGAATGAATATATTAAATATTTGGGGATCATTATAGAAGTGCTGATGTAATTTAAGCATCACATAAAAACATAATTTCAGCATGCTTGGAGCCCTTCAGAAAACAAAAACTGCTGAAAATATGTGAAGACAATAAGGATAGCTTAAAACAAGTGGCTAGTAGGAGGATTTCTACCACTTATTTCCGTGGCCATGAATTTTCTCTTCTTTCTCTATGTGCTGACAATAGTAATTATAAAGAATTACATCAGAAAACCAGCTTGGCCAAAAAGTAACCTGGCAACAACTAAAAGGCCGGTCATATTGTAACACTCAGACTCTGGGACTCCTATGAGTTGTAGCACCAGTAAGACCATAGGAGAGGGAAGGCAGAGATAAGGCGCACCACCTTTGGCTTATTTTTCCTTTATAATTTATTAAAATCTTGTTTCGATATTTTTTAGGATCTTGCAAGTGTAAAATAAGGGGATGTTTGCTGGTGTTAAATACAGTAGAAGATACCAAAGGGGAAAATAAGCTCCAAATTTAGGGAAGAAGCAGTTAATTACATAATGCATAATTTATTCTGATTTTGGTAAGCTGGATATCAGCTATGTAGATTTACTTAGAGAAATTTAGTAACTGAGGGAGGCAGTCTGAAAAATTTGTCAGCTCTTATTGTGGTTCCAACGCAAAATGTGAAGTGCTACCTACTCAATTCTAGTATCAAAACTAGTAGAAGCTTTTATTAACAAATGCCTGTGTGATACTTAGTTTCCTAAGTTTTTTTCTGTGATGCTATTTCAACTCTGGTTTTTACACAATTGCTGGGAGCTCAGCAAAGAGGCTAATACTGGTAATAGAAAAAAGCGTTCTGCTCTGGCTTTAAATTTCTTAGCAGGTGTTCACCATGGAGCTTTGCCTACTTTTGGGATAGCTAACTTAAGTTATAACTCTGATCTAATTCAGTACTACAGGGATATGTAGGTTTGGGGTGCCTTCACATGCTGCAATCAGACCGAGGTGAGAGATAAACAAAATACTATAAAGGAAGCAGTTTTAAGATTTTATTTTATTCTTCCTAGTATTCTTGTTCCAATTATTAGCTTACATTCTAAACACTTTCTTTCTCTCCTTGGAATACCAAGACCTGCTTAATGTATTTAGGTAGACACAATGTAATTTCAGTAATAGAATCAGACAATCATTAAGGTTGGAAAAGACCTTTGCAGTCACATCTAGCCGTCAACCCAGTATGAGCACCTTCACCACTGAACATGCTATATCTACACAACTTTTGAACACTTCCAGGAATTGTGATCCTGCCACTTTTCTGGGCAGCCTGTTCCAATGCTTTACAAGCCTTTGCAGGAAGAAATTTTTTCCTAGTATCCAGTTTAATCCTCCCCTGGTGCAACTTGTGGCTATTTCCTCATGTCCTATCAGTAGTTGCCTGGAAGAAGAGGCCTACACCTTCCCTTCAGGTAGTTTGAGAGTGATGAGGTCACCTCTGAATCTCCTTTTCTCCAGGCTGAACACCTCCATCTCCCTCAGCTGGTCCTCCTAGCACTTGTGCTTCAGACCCTTAACCAGCTCTATTTCCTGCCTCTGGATTCATTCCAGTGCCTCAATGTCTTTCTTGTAGATAAGGACCAAAACTGAACACAGTATTTGAGATGCAAAAAAATATGTAACAAACGTGTGCGGTGGGGGGATGGCAAAATGCCATGATGTTTCAGAAAGAACTAAGCTATAAACTCTTTTTGAAGAAAAGGCTGCTGATATGTTCCAATTGAATTATGGTTGCATTTAAGAGAGATTCTGGCCAAGCAGAATCTTTTCTGAACTGGTATAGAAACTGGATAAGGTCCAGCTAGAGGTCTGATGATCCTTGGGGTCATCGTACTGTTACCTCTGCTCTTGCTTATGGTTCCATCTTCATGAAATCTGAGTGTCACAGGGAGTGATACCAGAGAATTGCTTCTCTTAAAATTGTAAAAGATGGTATTACATAAGAGCACAACAAATAGTCTTAGAACAGATGGAAAAATAAATATTCAGTAGATTTTAAAAACTGCATTGAAAAGAAGTGAGTATTTACAACCTTAATACTTATGGAAGACTTACAGAAGCCAGTTTGCCAATTCTTACAGCTGTAGTATGTCTTGTGCTTGAGATGCTATTTTTTAGATTATAGACTATCTAAATATACTTTGTTGTGGCACTTCAGATTGCATTATCTCAACACAATGTAAAACACTTTTTTTTTATTGCAAGCTTTACAGCATAGTATCTATTGCTTGCAGGTTGTAATTTTAACCATGTGTACTACAATATTAAAATCCCACAGGTTCCTGGATTACATAAATCCAGTAATATAAGGTCACATATGGTTACAAAGCTCAAGCCATTGATACCAGCTAAAGTAAGTGGACTAAGCAGGAAACTGTCACCTGTGCAGAAGAGAAAGGACTGTGATATGGAAAATAAGCTGAGGCTGCAATCCACTATGGGTGAACTCTGGAAAAGCTTCCAATTTAAAAGGTGAGTTGCTTTAACAATTAAACCATTTTTAAAGCAGACTCTACACATGTTCTCCATATAATTCAATAAGGATAACAGTGCAAGATTAGATATTTTCTACATACTATTTATAACTTCCTAAGCTTGATGTAAACATGAAGCATGGTTTTCAGTAAATATGTTTTTATAATTACTTTTTCCTTTTTAACCAGGAAAATATCTCAGCTAAAATTCCCTTTCTGAATTTTATTGATGATTACATTTTGTTAATTGGTATGAAAATCATTGCCACTGTTTGCCATCAAACACCAAAAATCATTTCTTGACCTAAATGCAAAAGCTGCATTAAAGCTAAATTTAATTGAATACAAGACTGCTTCTGTTTAACTCTGTGTCCCTTAGATTTGGAGATGGCTGATTGTCAGAAGTGTTCTGCTTTCAAGATGGCAGTGAATTGATGGAATATTTCTGTTAGCTGGAGTATCTGGTTACAAGAGCCATTCTTGTACACTATAAAATGCTGTTGCTTTTCCTTGTGGAGATGACTTGTCTAACTTGAAGTTTCTACAAATAGCTTCAAAGTTTGAATTTGATGGGCAATGATTATTTTAAAAAAATAAATCAGAACCTGAAGTGTAGGTATTCTAACTTACACTATCTCCAGGGGCTCAGATGATGGCAAAGTTTTCCCAGGTTTAAGTAACAATCTCAACTTTGAATAAATAAGTCTTATTTAAATAAAATTATTTTCACTAACTTAAAACCTAATGTGAGTAGGATAAAAGTATTCTTTGCACTGAGTAGTATATGTTGGTATTAGTGAACATGTGTTAATTCAGATTAATGTATTTTAGTCAATTTGGGCCTTAGGGTAGGTTCTTATAAACATACAAGTGGTTTCTGTTTAAAAAATATGTCTTATGGTATGGACATTTTTAGAAATCTTACTCTTTATTATCCTCCTTATGGGGTGTAAGAATGGCCGACAGTTTCAAGGACAAAGTGAAAGTACTTGTGTATTTATTGCTTGACCTCTGTTTGGGAATGTCTGACCAGGGTTGCTCACAGGGGAAAATTCATAAATTTGGATTTATCAGAATACAGGCAGATGGAACAGTGTGAGCCTGGGCGGCACTCTCTGCTGATGGTTGCAAGACTTGGCTCCCACCATGCACATTTTATCCATTCAGTTTTGGTTGTTTTGTAACCTCTAGGTGTTTATACTGGGGATATATATTTTTCTATTACTTCTATGTAGGCAATAGTTTATTTGCTTTTAGGGGATTTTTTTCTCAACACATTTCACAAATTGGGTTTTTTACTGCTAGAACTCACTTAGTTCTTTTTTCTTTCCGATTTTAAGATGTTTCTAAATTAGCCTTATATTTCAACAATTGTGTTACCTCGTGTCAAATAAATGATGTGGGACAATAATTGTTCTGCCTTAATGTCAAGATATGTGTAAAACTACACTTATTCAGAAAATTTAAACATTAAGGAAGCATGTACAACCCAAAGTAGGATGGGGTACATACAGTCTTTCATAATTAAAGCTAATAGCTCTCATTCTGTCACTTTCAGTGAAGTTGTTCAGTTGTACTGAAATTGAAATTAAAATTTTGCATCAGAAATTTTTATTTTGTACTTTATTCATAGGTGGAGTGGGTAGTTAGGTGAGGGGTCTAGCTTTGTTTTGAACTGTATATTCTTACTTGCCTGTGGTTAGAAACACAAAATAGTGTAACATTTTCGGTTTTGTTTTGTCTTTGTTTTTTTTGTGCAGAGAGTATGAAAGACTTCCTTCTTGTAGAAAGTCAGATCCTTTATCTCCAATCAAAGATAATATACAGCTCACTCCAGAAACAGAAGAAGAAATCTTTAATCATCTGGAATGTAGTCATGTTCAGAGAGCTATATTCCAATGAACTACATGCTGTTCATCATGGGATGGATTTTTAATCATTGTTAAAACCTACCTTTTGGCTATTCCATCAATATAGAAAAGATGCTTTGAAAACCAGCAATGTACTTTAGTCTGACTAGTGATATACCACCTCTTTTATAAAAGCGTGAATTCAAAGGTACAATTCTATACTGACTGGAATAAAATACTTCTGATTCTTTTGTTCTCTTATTCAAAGTCCCTATACTAAATTTTTCTCCAAACAATTTTAGTTACCCCTGGGCATTTTATGTAGGTCTCACATACAGTCCAAGTTTTTAGAAGAGCAGGAGAACAAATTTGTTTCTTAATTTGTAATAATAATTTTTTGCCTCTTTCTTTTTTCCTTTTGAGGCTTATCTGGCTTCAATACAGGTTTAAAACGGCTGTTAAGTGTGCATAACAGTATGCAGCATATTTCCAGCACTCTGATAACTATTTCTTTTCTCTATAAGGTAAGATTTGCTCTCTCAACAGTTGGCTTTCTGTTTGATACAGTTGTGTTGGTGGTAGGAATAACTTGGAGTGTGCAGAAAGGAATGTCAGAAATACCTGGTCCCCAAATTCTCGCATTAATAGAATGCTAGCAAAAAAAAAAAGTATTCTTCTGTATGCTTCACATTTATATTCTTCTCCAACAACAGACACCCAAAATGCCAGTCCTCAGAGGTAGGGTTACAAAATAGCATTGTCATCACAACAGGCCAGGCTTCAGTGTTCAACTAAAGGGGAAGAATGCAAAAGACTAGAGTCCTTGCTATGTCTGACTCGATTACCATGAAATAGTATGATGGGATTTCAGATTCCTGCCTTCCTAATCAGGATTTGAGTCAGTCTAAAGGTACGTTTGAAACTTTTCAATTTTTAGGAATGGATAGTATTTCTGCAGCAGATGAAGGTACAAAAAGATCTTAATCTGTGAAATATATATTTTCCATTCCTGAGATTAATATTTTCCCTCAGCCTTTGAGCTTTTTGCAGAAGTTTCAAATTTGAAATTACCTGTGAGAGGCGGAGGTTTTTAGGTTGCAATGTACTTTTTTTTCAATCTAAGAGAATTTCCATCGATGAAACTAAAGTGACTAGCTGAATTAAATTACAAGGAATCTGCTTAAAAGAATATGTTATGTAATGGGGTGCTAGGCGCTTTTTTGG
>VWYI01014592.1:0-26738 GCA_013399455.1 Anthoscopus minutus | reverse complement strand
AAGGCATTTTAATTAGATTTTGGAAGAAAGAAAAAAGAAATTAAAAATCTTTAATTTTTCCTGAAAAATAATATCATTAATTTTGAATCTCTTGTCCTATTTCCTTGCTTCTGCAATCCATATGGTAACTCTCAGAACAATTTTTCAAGATCCACCTTTTCACATAATTTCTCTGAATACAAAAAGATCCAAATGAATAAAAACTAATCAAACCAAAATAAAACAAATCAAACCAAAAATTAAAATAAGGTTTATATTTTTTATCTTGTTTTTAATAAAAGAATGAAACACACAGACTATCCAACTCCCATAGGGACCTTTTTTTTATGCAATCTTAATGATAATTAACTGACAACGATTGATGGCTAGTACTGAAGTAATAGTAGATACAAGTGCCCAATTCCATCCAATTCACTTTTCTATTTTTTACGAGTCCTTGTTTATTTCTGAATAATATCAAATGAATTATTTGTCCAATTATAATTTCACATTTAAAGTTCATCAGAAATGCATTTGTCTAATTGTTCTGTCACTTTGCTGACTGAGATTTCATATAGTCTGATTTTATTCTGTGTCGGGATTAAGGAGAGCAACTACTTTCGCCTTGGAAATACATTAAAACATTCACATACATTTCCATATATTTTGTAGGCAAAAGTATTTCTGCTGGAAAATGGGCCCTGGCACACCTAGGCCATACAGAATTTTTGAATGTGTCCACGTGGAATTATGCTGAAGGGAACATGAGTCTTTTTTAGCTTCATTTCAAAATATTGTTGTTAGCATTGCAGTCACCTCTAGGGGTATTTTTTATATGCACTGAATGTTTTTTCTACAAAATCACCTTTGCTGAGAAACTCCCAAAGTCTCACATCCAAATCTGGTCTTGCTGGGACTCACAACCTCTCAAACATTGAAATTACTGCAATTTGTTCTTTATTCTTCTAATCTACTGTTTTAAATAATTGTTGCCATTATGTTGGCTGTGTCAGCCTTAAAATGTTGTGTATATATATATATCAACTATTTTAAAAAGATTTTGCAGAGGTCTCTTGCTTTACCAGGAAAATGATCCAATTTGAAATGCATATATTACACACAAGACCTCATGTTTTAAATTTCTTCATCTGACAGGTGAATTCTCTCTAGTATTTTATCACTTCTTGCACTTAAATGATATTATTTTAACTGCTTTTTTGAAAGACTTTTTCTTTCTTTTATTAGTTGAAAGAAAAATAAGTTCTTTTTAGACATGCAGCATTCCCTTAACAGCTTCACTGCCCTTTTAGCGTGTCATTACATATAACAAAATGTCCACACAATGCATCCCTTGGGAGCTGAAGCTTATCACGGTGCAGTACTTTCAAAGTGAGTGTTTTATACCATTTGGCACCCTGAGAAAATGTGAGGTGACACCACTGATGTCCCAAGAGAGACCTCACTGATTTCTTACTGCTCTTGCTGATGGAGAAATTAGTCAGTAACTACATTTTGTAAATTCTAGCAGCCTTTTCTTTCTTACTCTCTCTCCTGTAAGACAGAGATTGTGGTAAAACTGCATCTGCCTGGGCCTCAAGGCATGTTCAGTTCTTGCCTACCTTTATGCCCTCCTTGATGAGAGCAACAAATCAAGTTCAAGCATCCTGTACTGAGGGATCCTTCACTAGTCAGACACTGCTAAGCCCTGACTACTAGGTAAGACTTCCATGGAGGTCTATCAACAAGCCTCAATCATCCATACAGGTTATTGCTCAGGGACAAGGGACACTTCTTTCTGCCCAGAGGCTGCCAGCTGTCACTGAACCATCCTTTTCCAATACAATCAGTGATCATTTGACACACAGGGGACTTCCAGACTTCCAGGATTATGGCAAATAAACCTTCCTCACTATGAGAAGAACAACCAGTGGCCATGAATCATGCATTTTTCAAGCATTAGAGAATATGGGCAATACATAAATACCTCCTTACTTTTGAGGAATGCTTTCCTCAAGAAGAAGCTGGGAAGTATTGGTCTGTGCACAAGAAAAAAATATCCCTGCCTCACACAGAAATGGGATAGTCCCACTGCTTTAGAGACAAGTACGAATGGAAAAAAATCATTGCAAGAAAACAGAAAGTGTTTTGTTGGGGCTTTTTTCCCATTCAACTGAAGGAACAAAGTAGCAACAACAAATGATTTTGTGTCAAAAGAAGCATTCCTTCCAAGTGCCCTGAAATTAAATGTTTCCTTGTCACACACTGCGAGCAAAGAGACACAGAATTATAGAATAGTTTCAGTTGGAAAGAACCTTAAAGATCATTCAACTTTTTTTACATAGTGAGAAGCAGCACAAATAAGAAAGACTGAGGACCTGACTCCACTTCCCCCAATTTCAAATATTAGAGCAATTCTGACATCATGGAGCAAATGGGTGACTTAAGTTAAAACCTGCCAGATAAAGGTAGATAAGGAGCTAAGCTCTTCCAACTAATAACCTCTGTGTTGCTGAAAGGGTTGAGAGGCCAGGGCAGCTACATATTCTGGATTATAAATTTTTACTCTCAAATTCTTTCATCAGAAAAAAATTACTTATGAATATGGCACAAATTTGTGCTTTTCAACAGGCTTTCTTCTAATTTTATGTACACCCACCTATCATATCTGTATAAGTAACATCAGAAACATGGTAAGACAATCATCCAATTATAAATAATTTGTTATCTGACACAATGTCAAGTTTCTTCACAACAAGCAAGAATTAAAGAATGCATACAAGATTTATGGAGAGAATGATGTGTTCATGGTACTCCATGTATGACAAATAACGCTTGAGATAATTTTTAGATCTAATGCCACAGGGTAAAAGATATTCTTAATTTTATGCTGGTGGACCATTATAAAGCAAAATAACAGACTGACCTTCCAGATCCTGTTTTGAGGTATCTCTTGATCTCACCAAAGCATGGTTACAGATTTCTGTCAATGGGACTACCTCAAAGTTTTGATACCTTTAGAGCTTCAAGAGAAGCCAGTTACCAAGGTACTTCTTAGTGAGATGTGGAGTTTACAAAAGGCTTCATGGGTTTCAGGACAGAATGTAATTTACCTGTACAAGTAGTTGTTCTGCTGCAAAACCTAGAGAGACCATCTTGTACTGCAGAATCATGACTGTTCTCTTCATTGCCTAAATCAGGCTTTAGCTCTTCTATTCATCTCTAAGGTCCACAGAGCAAGGAAAGATGAAAGATGAAATCTCATAGTGTCTTGTCTGTGGTTAATTTAGAGGAATATATTTGAAAGGAGAAAGCAGGCACCAAACCAAACTGGAAACAGCAGCATTGATGTGCACTAAAGAGCAATGTGAAGAGAGAGCAGTAAGTAGATATTGCAGAACCTAGTTTTAAACTTTTGTTTCTGAAGATTTGGACCAGGCCTGTTCTCCCTTAGTTCCTGTTGAGTGTTCCTGCCATGCAAGCAATGGAAAATGAACATGCTAGCTGTGTATAGCCTGAAAGAGACCAAGAACTCTGTTGTGACTCCAGTTCCGTTTGCAAAGCTGAGATTTACAGATAAAAAACGTCTTCCAAGTACCCATACCAGACATACCAAAGCCTATGTCATTTTCTCTGGGAAGTTTCTTTTTCAAAGAGATGTATTTAGTTAAAGACATTTCCTCCTATTTGGATTTTTGATGGGACTGAAAGACAGCTCTCCTATTTGAAGCGGAATGCCCACAGGATCACACAAATGTCTTCTCCAATAATGGGAACAGAGTTTTTATTTCTACCTCCCTTTGTCCCACTAAGTTTCAGGCCAGGTTTTGTAACACAGTTTGAAGGCTGTTATAAGGCAAGCAAGCAGCCTCTTTCCAGAGTGGACGAATTAACAGATTGAAACCCCTGCTGGTGTCACAGCTCTGTATATATAATTCTAATCTTACTGTACATTTTGCCTGCCAAAATAATATCTAGGTAGGTACAGACATTCCAGATTCTATGTTGTTATACTCATTTGCACAGGCACCCACAAATTTTGAGCCAGCATTACTTTGCCATTATGTTATATTGGGGAATTGGAAGAATGGAAAACTGCCTCTACTAAACTTGGTGATTCATTTAAACAAGCTTTGTTTCAATAAAGCAAAATTTGTACCAGTCTACATCCCAATTACGCCAGACAAATCTGCCATGATTTGTAATTACATTATTATTTTAAATTAATCCATCCATGAATTACAGTTGTCTTTTGTTTATTCACTTTTTTAGGCTGTTATAAAAAATGAGCAAAGCTTTCAACCATTTATAATAAAGGCAAAATGACCAAAAAGACCTACTCTTTTTTTTAGTTTGCATTAATGAGTTCATCCCAAAATATATATGCAATAATAGAGGAAATTAAATTATAAATGTAGGGATGTGCTCCAAGACACCATGAAAATCTGCATGCAAATGCATAATAATCACAAATCTACATTATTACAATATTAAAAAATACCTACAATTAAATTATCATGTGGAAATAATCATAATGTTATTGGAAACTCAATTATTGTGGCAACCCTTGTCGGGGAATTAGCAGGCTATGGCAAAGGCAAGTCAGACCTGAATTCATCAAATATATATTATCACAATATTACATGTTCACTTCGATTCCATGCAAAGACAAACATCCTCACTCACTAGTATCTGCTCAATGCATTTGTATTATTCATGAACAACTCTGTGATCTATTATACATACAAAACTGATTGTACGCTGCTTGCCTGAGGCTACAATGCAGAGACACAGAATTAATTTTATTATATACACATGCATGATAACTGTGTAGAATTCGGTCAAATATCAAACTCTGCTCCTGTGCTCCATTATTTTACTTTCCAAAAAGAGGTCTAAGGTCAGCAGCAATTTCTCCTTGGTGACAGTGAAACTCTTTGTCATTTAGAGTAGAAAGTTCCTGGGTACTAACGAGCCTGGTGCTGAGATGAATGGTCACACATTCCCTTTCCTCTCAACCCCCCACTCATCAAAGGGAAAATGTAACTTTTATTGAGATTCTCAAGAATTTCTTGCTTCTCATGCACACAGAAGTCACTTTGGGCTGTGGACTTGGAGACTACAGAGATGGACGCAACTTTTTCATTTGTTTTGTAAACTTGGCTAGAATTGTGTGAGAAAATGATCAGTACAATTACGGAAACTTAGCTGCAGCTGCAGGAGCTATTTTCAAGACATTTAAGCCAAACCTCTAAAAATGTTTTCACAGAACCCTCTCCCCTGATTCAAGTTTTCACTAAATTAAAAATTAAGAACAACTAACTCCCTTTTCTTTAATAGCAAAAGGGACTTATGGGAAGGCCTTCTCCAAATGTAGAAAGGCCAGAAAGACAAAAATTAGTGCCATACAAGACATTTGTAGTATGAAGACACCAGCAGTTAGAAATGCATCAAAATTAAGAAGGAACATGAACAAGGCATACATCAAAGTCCTGGCATGTATTCAAATGACACTGAAAATCAGCAGGACACCCAACTTCAATACATTACAATTTAGCTGGCAGCCAGGTTTAGGGAGAGTAAGTTGTACGACTAAATTTTGGCAACAATAACTATTGGCACTCAAATTCAGAGATGGGTATCAACTCACACATTACACAAAAAACCATGACCGTGCATCTAACCTAATGATCCAAAAGAGTTTTTTTTCAGGAGTGAGAAGAAACAAAAGGTTATCTTTAATTGAGAAATGAAGCAGTCTAATGTGACATTCTGCATGTTTCATTAAAAATCAAACCCTGAAACCTCTCATCCGTGTAGCTCTCCATCCACCATCCAGGGTTTTGGCTATCACATTCTGAATCTCTGAGTTTTAAAACTCAACATTTACTCCTTGATGAGTACATTTAGAGTACAGCCCCACTCAAGCATATCCCAAAACTATCTTTGCATTACTGCTTTCAACAGTCTTAACTAATGCATTTATACCCTGGATTCATAGCATTTATAGAAATAAACTGTAACAAAGATTCTAAAGGGTTTCTCCTAGCCTACTTTTCAATCAGGAAAGATTTAAACAAACTCATATTTAAATCTATGTTTAAGTCATGACCAGAGTCCATAATTTTCACGGTTCCAAGAACAATGCAGGGTGATCTGCATTTAGTAGTACATGGCTTGTAAGTTTATCATAACATCACTAATTTACTATAAATCCATAAAATTGTCACTGTCCTAACTAAAAAATGTGATAGATACATAGGAAAATCTCAAGGAGTAACTAAACAAATCCCTCACATAGCTACATCACAAAAGGTAACAAGTGAGTGTTTTAAGGTAGGCTGCTTATCTTGGCTGACTCATGGCCATCAACAACAGAAACAGCAAATCCATGGTTCTGACCAGTCTCCAGGGCAGCAGATTAACTGAAATGCTGGAGATGCATAAAAAAGCACTTGTTTTAAAGAACGTCTCAGTAATGCATTTTGTCACTCAAGTATATATAAATCCATTCTGTTCTCGAATGTTTCTTAGATTTAGGTTGGCACAAGCTACAACTTTTTTAGCTTTAGCAGCCATTCTAAGAGGGCTTACACCTTTTAAATATTCTACTCTTTCATGGTAAACCCATGATTATTTCCTGCCGTTTCAGAAATAGGTGAGCAGCAGGACCTTATGGCTCAGGCAGTATAATTTATCTTCAAACTTTGCTGTAAAAGTACACTAGTTGTTTGGTTGCAGGGAAGACTTCTCACGGAAATCAGTTTGACAGTCTCTGGAAGTCAGTAAAGATGATGAGGAGAAAGGTCCTACTGAAACTGCTCATTTTAACATCATTACCCCAGTTACTGTGAAGGCCATGAGTTGAGTTTAGACAAAAGTAAAAATTTTAAGAAATTTCTTTGGACCTCACCCAAATTACCAAACCTCTTAAGAACATGGGGAGGTCAAACAATATGAGAGAAAACATTTTTGTTTAACCTCAGACTGCTGCTCAGTCTGATATACCTGAAAGCACCTCCATGATTTATCCATGGCATTCTAGAACTTTCTCACTGGCCTTCAAATCCCAAAATACACCAAAAGATACAAGGACAAAAACATAACTGTTAAGCCATATTTTCCAAGCTTCTAAAATAAACTCATTTAAAAAACTATATTGTTTTTAACTGGTTTGTCCAACTCCACTTATTAGTAACCACACCAGAAGCACCAGCTAAAAAACAAATTCTTGCGAAGACTGATGTTATTTCCTCAGTTAACATTTATTTTGCATGTATCCATAGAAATACTACATGGCAAGAGTGTGCACACACAGAATAACTCTCGGCTTCATTTTCCTGCCAGCTATCAGACAGCATTGCTCATGCACAAATCTTCTGGTATTTAATATTCATAATGCAGAAGCATCTACTGATCCCAGTTAGGATCAAGAAATTTTATGAGATGCTGTACAAAACAAATATTATCAGCATTCTGCCACAAAGAATTTACAGTTGAACAGATTGACAGACTAACTATTTCTGCACTGGTTGTTATGTAGAAAGTATTTCTTAACCTTATTCTAGTCACTCTTTAATGCAAATATGACACTATAGGCTCTATGCATAGCTCTATGCAGGGGTACTCTAGCAGCAAATGCAGGACAATGCTGTACTTCAGTAGCCACAGAGGTAAAACAGTTACTTTGTTTTAACAGGGATTTTTAGTAGTTTGCAGGGAGAGAATGTTATATTTTCATTGAGCTATTTTATTTCATTGGAAAGTTACATGCCAGTATTAGTCAACATAAATATGCTTTAAAATATAGTTCTCTTTCACTTCAAAAGTCAGCTATCATTAACAGCAATATTAATTTTGACTGTCTTACTAATGGAAACAATTTGACATTTAGTTTCAAAATGAAGCCATACTTTTGAGGTGTGTCCCTTCCCTAATTCATCTTTCCCCAAAGAAGGTGACATCATAGTGTCATTGTGCTTGGTTCACACATTTACTCTTGACCAATGACAAAAAGGCTTTTCTAGTTCAAGTACAGCAGGGGGAAAATTTAGAAATCCTTACACGGCCCTATTGACCATGATCCATTCTTTGAATCCTTCTTGAGAGGCACATGAAGAAAGAACAGGTTACCTTTGAGGCAAGTTTAGCATTTAAGCATTCTTTAGGAAACCTGCATTGCTGAGAGAATAGCGTTCCCAAGGCTGAGGATGAGCAGAGAGCTAGATGGGATCAGAGCTCAGGAGTAATGTTTCCCAGTCACATGCGACCACCAGCTCTCTTCTATAGCCCACTAAAGGCCTCTGGCAACCTGAATTCCCCAAATGAGGCAGTAGAGGATGCTCCCTCAAATATCTCCTTGATTCCAAGGATGTTTCTATGGTAATTCTGCATTCAAAGTTACTGGTTCGTGCTGCATGAGAGGCTACACAAGGGCCCAAGGAAATGAATGAACCTATCTAAGGTTGTGCATACCCAGGGGGCTTCCATAATTTTGGGTGCGCAGAAATACTAAGATGGAATAATGACAATGTTGTGCTGCACTTCATTTGTTGAATTACTTCAATACCTTGCTCACAGATGTGTGCATGTGAATCTAATCAACCAAACTCCTCGTAGACAGTAGAGATTATTTTGAGAGATTATTCCTGCTTCTGCTACAGAAAAAGAAGCACCAGCCTTTCATAACCTCTTGAATACAGGGAGATGTGTCTGCATGCATACACCAGCACGCACATACCCCTCTCTGTATATACAGAGGTGAGAATAAAAGCTGAGAATAAAAATTTTCCAATGTATAGCACATTATTCCCATAAAGATATGATTAAAAACAGACCAGCCTTTTTATGCAGAAAAAAGCCACACCAAAACCTGTTTGATTGTTCTAGTCAATCAATCATAACAAAAACCCCAAAAAACCAAAAAAACCCCAAAGGAAACAACAAGCAAAAAACAAAAATAACCCTTAAAAACCAAACAAACAACAAAAAACACCCCCAAAAATTTAAAAAGCCCAAAACCCCAAAAAACAGCAGGGGGGAAGAAGGAAAGCTGGATTGATCAGAAATAAATATCTGAAAAAAATGTGATTTTTCCATACTCCTTGAAATTCTAGAATAGGAAACTTTTCTGTATCTTTTCCTTCACTTCCAATCCTAAAACAGGACATTCAACTCTTCAGTTTGCTGTTCAATAATAGTGACTCACATTGCCTTTGAAATGCATACAAAAAGTTGCATCTTTTTTGTTTTCATTTTCCCTGCGTGTTTGTTGCACACTGACATCAAATTCCCTGCAGGCATCCTAACCTTGCAACTGGAGAAACAGCGCTCCAGGGTTTTCCACATGTCTAATACACCTGGATAAAAAGTGCTAATTGTCACCAACTTTCATTCAATGACAGCAAGAAGGCACAAAATATGCTTGATTTGCAGATGCTAGTGCCACTGGGAATTAGCAGTGGATTAATAATTGTGCAGACCTTGAACATTCCTGGGTTTCCAGTGCAACGTCAGACTACAAGGCCTTTGTTTTTAGCTTACTTTCCTGAGGAAATCAGGCTTAGGCATTTGCACTCTTTCCCTGTGTGTGTTTGGCCATCCTACCTTCCCACAATAATTTCTGATTAATCTGAAAAAATTTTAAAGGAAAGTAGAGGTCACAAACATACAGTGTCCTTAGGAGTTCTGTGAAAAATAGGCAGCTAGGTAGATATAATCAAGCCTGAGCCTAAGTGTTCAAATATCTTGGGTTTTTAAGTTCAGGTATTCTTTCAAATAAACCACAATTTTATTCAAATTTTGTTCAAATTTTGTTGGCTCTGAAAGTAGAAGAGGGATGTGTCATATTACATCTTTAGCAGGCAACAACCTTGCATCCAGCCACCTTTATGCATCAGGTGACAGACTAGGTTCCCAATTTGTGGTGATTTTTTCTTTTAACAAACCTATCTGCCAAAAAAATATCCTTTTTCACCTTGAGGCGTGGAATGGATGGGCATTAGGAGTCTGCTTCTTACACAGGTTTGCCCTTGTTTTTTCATCGTCCAGATAAATTCAGGGGCAAACGCTGTGCCTTCTCTCCTCTCTTCTTGATGTGCTGCTGCTGCTGTTCCCTCTCCACTTGGCGCACATGAGGACACCACCCTATGGCATGCAAGCTTACTGGGGGCTCTGGTGGCATTGCAAAGCTCATTTCTGCAGGCAGTAACATGATTATGGCGAAGGTGAGGGTGAGGTTGAGCAAATGTGTTTCAACACTTCTTTCTTTGTATTTATCACCATGCCATAGCATTCCTGCAGCCTGGCCTGCTGCTGCTCCAGCTGCCTGTGCAAACTCCTGATGGAGCGCAACAGCAGGAGCCGTCGGTACATAGCTAACTGGAGCCGGTACTTCTCCTTCTCCTCCTTTTTCTTATTTTCTAAGGTCTCCATTACTGTTGTGGCGTTCATCCAAATCATACGTTCCAAACTGCGAGAGGCTGTATTGCTCTTGATGCCACTCCCCACCTGCTGCGTGTCAGTGCCAGCCTGCAGGGCCTCGCTGGCCTCACCTGGCACCCTTGGGGCCTGCAGCATCTCTGAACACAATTTCCCATCACAACAGGGGCTTTTAGCATGCAGGAAGGCAAGGTCCACAGGAAGCAGGTTATCAACTGCTGCAGGGCATGAGGAGGAACCTAACAATGCATCTACAGCTGCCAGAGGATGCTCAGCCAGCCCAGGGGCTGTCCTCTGTGCCTGGCCACCACTAAGCAAGTCTGGACCAGTCAGAGCTTTTAGCTGGGTCACTGCCCTGCTGGAGAGGACAGACAGACTTTCTGGCAGTGCTGACCAACCCTTGTCTTCATTAAGGCTGTCTAGAGAAGGGCTGGCAGAGCGACCAGGGGATGCTGATACAGCGTCGCGAGTTGGAAATTGGTCTTCATCTTCACTGCTGTTTTGGATCTCCTCTTCGTCTCTTGATATTACAGCTGCTGTCTCAGCCATTTAGTGCATGAGCTACAGAAACTTTCTGTGGACAAAGTGGAAGTAAAAGGATTTCATTTCCACATATACACATGGAGAAGCCCAGTGCAGAGTGACATTTGAAGAAAGAACCACCTTTTATATTTAAGCAATGGACCTATTACTTTTCTAATAAAGCACAACCCTTGGGTCACTTCAGGCCATTTCTTGTGATTTGCATTAGATGTTCTTCGAGACACAACATTAATCCAATAATAATTAAAATGATTTACTGTACTATTAACATTCTCAAATCTTTAAAGGCAAGTGATCTATCCCTGCAGCACTGGCTGTGCTGACTAATTAAACAGAATACAGCTGTAAATGGGCATTGTAAGCACTTCTTCCATTTAAGAACACAGCTCTAACAAGTGTAGTTCATAGAGATGGGTGAGTTATCAGGATTGATCAGCTTTAAAAGGAGGTACCAGAAACAGCAGGTTGCATTTAAATGCCCTCTCCAAGATTAATCTGTCTGCTACTAGTTTGTTTACAAGGTTGCCTTTCCCCTTCCTATTAATTCTAACAGTAAAGTTATATTAGCACCATGCTAACCAAAGAGAGGAAAAAGAAACCAAACACTTACCGAGGTTACTGAGGGGAAGGAAAAGAGTTACAGTGCATTGTGTCTGTGTATCATATTTTCTTGAATGTGAGTCAGCACAATCTGGAACAGAAACATCACAGTGCTGGAGCAGGAGCAGCAACAGCATTACGCTGTTCCACCCAGCAACAACACAGTCAGTCCCAGTCACAGAGGAATGCAGGGCTGCTTTCCTCCTCCTCAGTGGGCCTTTCTCCCTGGTGTGCAGCTTTTATGTCATCTTTGAGCATCAGCATGAATACCAGGATTGGATGGCACTTTTTTCCCACCTCAAAACCAAACATACCCATTCACCTGTTCTACAGGGGGCAATGCCTACGGCCCTTCCCATTCCTGACAGTCAGCCAGGAGGTAGCATAGCACCAAAAGAGGATGAGATATTCTGGACTACAAGTGTGTGTGTTTAAAAAATAAAGCTTAGATAAACTTCAGCTGCATGAACAAGCTAAACCTAAAAACGAAGTAAGCATTCAGCACCAACCAAATGCTAAACATGAAGACAGGCAGAAGCTGTAGATCTAAATGGTTAATGTACACCCATGTTTAATGAGGCTGGCCTAATCTTTGAAGAGCAGCACTACATCCAACTAAATGGTCCCATAAAACAATAAACCTTTTCTCTACTTCTGATGTTCAGAAAAGCTAACTTCAGCATCATCTCTTGTTGTAGTGCCAGGAACAAAATTCACAAATTATCTACCTGCATCTACTTCAATCAATTTACCACAGGGCTTCAGTTGCCCCAAGACTTTCTCTACTCCATTCTCTAATATAAATAGGAGAAAGAAGCAATCCAAAACACTATCTAAAATCTTCCAGCAGCTGAAAAAGAATGTAAGTAGATCCTATCTTCACTTCTACGTGTGCTGCAACACAGATAATAATTTCTTATTTTTCATCTGCACTGACTGGCCTTCTTTCTGATTAATCTGCTAGGATATGCTTACAAACTTGAACACACAAAGCCTGGTTGACATTAATTTGGATTTGTACCTTGAGGAATAACTTGAATGCATTTTTTGGTGCAAGAGATAATTTGCACTGAATTTTTAAAATAAACTAAACTTGCTGTGCTCATGTGCCAAGTCATGCTGCAGATTATATAAATAATACTAGAAAGAGATTAATATCCAGTGAGTTTATATACAGTGCAAGTTTATATCTTGGTGATTCCCATTTATCTGAATCACAAGCTACGGTAATTGAAGAATATGGAATTCAGATAACAGGGATTTTACTGTATTAACACATTGAAAACGTTTATTGTAATACAGCATTATGTAGAGTCTTTTGGTTTCAGCTTCTCTCCTCTCCAAAGCACTGCAGGCATACCTCTGACTACAAAGAGGACAGGAGATGGGTTCTAGGTAATATACCTGCTATCTAGCTATGTCAATACTTTTCTATAAGCTATAGCATTCTGTTCCTCACTTCCATCTTTGTAGCAATTTGCTGTAAATAAGAATTTTTAAATAGTCTAACAAGGCATGAAAAGTCAGAGTTTTGTGTTTCAGGGTATTTTTTGTAAGTTTGTTTGTTTGTTTTTTTGTGGGTCCTGTTTTATGTTTGTTTGTTATTTCTCTGCTGCTTTAATTTTATCAGCAAAATTTTAGAGTCAGTACTCTTTAAAGAATTGGGCAGGGGGACAAAAAAGTAATTTTGCATACCAAATTAGTGTCACCAAAAATAATAATAATAATAATAATAATAATAAGGTTTTTTTACATGTGGATCTGAATAGAATAAACAGCATCTGACACAATCAACTAAACTGTAAAAGTCCAGTCAAAACTCACTGAAATAGATGGCTTTTCATAGAATATTATGACTTCAGCTGTAACCTATGAAGCTTAATAGCAAAAAAATATGCAGTCCTTTGGATTTTGAAACTCAGCAAAATGGAAATACTGTAAAAAATACATATATTTTATTGCTAAAATACAAGTTCTTTTTTATGGTTAAGGCTGCATGTATCTGTCTATTGTTTCCCTTCCCTCCATTGTTCACAACTTCACAAAATCTCAGCTGAAGGACCAGATGAAAAGGTCCTAGCCACAGTTTCTGCCTGAAGGTGAATTCAGACTAAACACTTCAGCTGAAAAATAGAGATTCTCCAGTACAGAAGGAGGAACAAATCTAGTCTTACAACCGGGAAGACTTAAGGAAACCTTTCAGGAGAAAGGTCTCTTGTGTAACGGACAGACTGGGGAACAGGGAATGAGACCATCCCCTCATTTCAATGGAAACATGCAAATGCTTGTTCTGAGTTAACACAACAATCCTATTCACCTAAGAGTGTTACCTTGATGAAGTGGCTCCTAGAGTTAATCTCCCTTTTATTTGCAATTTGACAGACCAACAGAGACCTGAAAAGGCCTTATGTTGGTTTCTTCTTCAAAAATCACATTGTGCTATTTCCCTGATGAAGAAATAGAAGAGGAGAGTTTACTGTTCCTCCTAAGAACCTGTCTCAAGCAGACTCCACTCAGTACCACTTGCTCACCCCTGGACTTGTTTTTCTGTTTGTGGGAACCTTTCCATGCAGAAGCTGCTTCAGATTTCATGGTGAATATTTAGGTCAGACCAACACACCGAGAACTTCAGGTAGGTAAAATGAAAGCCAAGATGCCTCTGGTTGAGGTTCATTGCCTTTCATTACCACCCACTCACAGGTTGATGCAACTGCAGCAGTTTCAAGGTATCAATAGACCCTGGGGAACCACCTTCAAGCTGTCAGTCCTGCACACCCCTGAGAGGTCTGTATAAGCAAAGGTTTTTAAACCATCACACTCTTTCAAGTAACAGCTACAAGAGGTGCTGGGCAACCTGCAGGCTCATAAATGTAAGCACGTGCTGAAAGTCTCTGTGCTTGCAGGCTTATGGAATGAGTGCTGAGCCATCATGGGTGTTGTGTGGTAGCAGAAAAGGCCTGGTCACGGACAAGCCCCTGCAGATAGCCAGAACAAGCATTCCTCCTTTCTCTTCTAAACATGATGCCATTCTCGAGCATGGACAGATATGAGGACAGGAAGGTGTTTGAGCTTGTACAAATATTTTACTGAATTTCAAAGCATAAGAGCCAAACACATTTACAAACACCATCAAAGGTGAGAAAAGCATTGGTGAAGATAGGCCATTAAAAGACCAAGGCTTGGGATATTACGCTGTTTTGTATTTCAGTTTGGGGAGTATTTTTAACAAAGTATTAAAAAATATCCTATTAAACATTAGTGTAATTACATATTTTATATTAATTGCTCTTAAAGACCAAAAGCTATATTTTGTCTGTTAATGTATAAACCTGCATGGCCGCCTATGAACTCAGAGAGATCCACATGTGTTCATCTGAGGCATCAATGTTCCCCCAAAGATGTTTTAAGATCCTTTTACAAGGCAGTAAGTCATGGAAGAATGTCGTATGTTCCCTTTCCTCTGCCTTCATACCCAAAGGAGGCAGGAGTTACTACAGGCTGCTCTGCATTGCACCGAATGGTAACAGTATCCCAAGGGGTCAGTGGCCAGCCAGGGATTGCCATCATTCTGCTCTCACACTCATCCACAGCCAGGAGTTTCTCCACTCCTTCTACGAACAGAGAAATAAGAAATGAAGCCCACCGATGACATCATGAAGTTATCTAGATATTTCAAGGGCAGGGAAAAGCATTGCAGAACATCTCCATGGATTTTCCCAGACAGAAGGAATTTAGGAACATGTACAGAGCTGCAGCCCAGTTGTGTGTTCTGGAAATGTTTAAGAAAAGTAGAGTGAATACATGATTTTACCAGTTAGGAAAGGTACAATGGCTTTAAGCACGAAAACAAAGGCATTTGAGCAGACCATCTTCATATAAAGGGTAAAAGGCATTGAAACAATCTGCCACAACTGGTAAAAATTAGCAGGCTTGCTGTCAGTCTCAACAGAGCTGCGTGTCAGAGGTACAAATCTCTAAAGGAGTATGCTCACACTGCATTCAGACTGGGTTTGAGTTGTGTTTGCAAGCTCTGAAGTCTTAAAAGACTGCAGGTGCCAAAGTGACCCAAACACTAGGAAGGGCTTGATGACAACTCTTGCTGCAATATTTCAGCAAGTCTACCCCTAACTATGTTTGAGCTTAGCTATTCCCAGGTACACAAAATAAAAAATATATTTATATGGCTTTATAAAGATATTTTAGAAGTGAAATGTTTTGATTTTTCCTCAAGGCAGCAGCTGTTCTTTCTATCATCTATGTGGAAAGTATTAGTTTATGATTTCAATCACCACTCGCCAAGTGAAAGAATAACAGCATCATTGCCCAGACCAGTCTATGCCCACATTCCTGACATTAGGTCCACAGAGTTGTGTTTTTATGCTGAAGCAGTCACAAAGGGCTTTCTAAAGTCTTGTTATGAACTAAGGGATCTATTTCAGCCTGCTGAAGCAGCAGAAGGTTGTCACAGAGGCCAGGGTAGGAAAGGACAACTCATGGGTACATAAATCTGGGATTTTCTTGCTTTTTCTCCCATCTCAGCAAATCAGTCTGTACTAGGTAGACCCAGGTGGCATCAAATGGGCCAAACAGACTGCAGAAGAAGCTGGAATTAAAAATTCCAGCACATTTCAACATGAAGGAAACCTCACGTTTCTAGAGTGGGTTGAGAATGCTTTGCAAAAAAGACTTCCGCAGTGTATACCCTACAAATTAATGGGAGGACAAACAGAAATCTTTATAGTGACTTAAAAAACCTTGAGAACTGCCAGTTTACCCCACTTTCTTTTTCTGTTTCTAATGGAGAATATATGCTTGTCTATAATTCACTTTCATATTGAAAAGGAAAATCATATTATACACTGAAAAAAAATTATTAATTGCAAAAAATAATTTTCCTTAACTGTTAAAGTGAAAAGGAAATGCTAAAGTACCAAAAGTTTCATTGGGGTTTTTTTCTCCCATAATAAAGAAAAGATTTTGTTTCATGGTAGCTAAATTAAAACTAATTACAGTGTGATGGTCCTGGTTCTATATTTTTAAAACTTAATTTTGTAGAATATCCATCATTTTGTTCAGGGAAAAAATAAAGTGAGGGAGAGAGAGAGAAGAAAATGCAACAGAATTTAAAGTAGAAGATTGTGTAACCTGAGATGACAGTCTTCCTATGGAGAAGAGACTAAAAAATTATTC
This sequence comes from Anthoscopus minutus, assembly GCA_013399455.1. NCBI lineage: Eukaryota > Metazoa > Chordata > Aves > Passeriformes > Paridae > Anthoscopus > Anthoscopus minutus. The sequence goes on along the minus strand of VWYI01014592.1, from coordinate 9,989 downwards.
CTGAGGAAAAGATGGTACTTGAAATATTTTTAATAACCTCCAGCATTAAAAGATTTAAAGGTATTGCTCATATACTGCAAGAACTCCATGCCTGGCAGGTGAATACTGGATTATTCAGTAGCTTACAACCTAGCTGTTGTATTTCAGATGTGAAAATGACTATGTAGACAACTCACATGCCTAGTTACAGTTTACATCCAGTATGCATTGAGAGAAAAATCCTTTCTTCCAATGGATATATAAACTGACTATGTACTTTTTGGTAATTGATGCTTATGCTTGCTTTCATTTTGATAATCATAACTGAAAAAGTGGCAGCTGAGGAAGAAGAAAACTCTAAGCTGTAAGAATAATTAACAGCACAGTGAGAGATGGAAAAACTCCAGCATACATGGGAGGAAAACTTCAGGAAATTGGGCTAAGACATAAATGCATTAAAAAAAAATTGTTCGGTGTTTCTGCAACTTAAAATGAATATACAGACATTTCTGAAAGACAAATACATTTTTTTTAAGGTAACAACATTAAATGTGTGTCAATTTTCTGCCTAAGTTGTTAAACCAAAATGGTATGCGAAGAGAATATTAAGAAAATTACATTAATACAAGTTTTGTTAGAAAACAGTTTCAGATTAAGCATCTAAAGAGTAAATTAAAAATGGATGCATTTGTTCTGTTTGAGCCTAACCATTTCCACAACAACTACATTGACTCATGAGAAGCTTAATTCTGCAGGTCAATATCAAGGACTGGAAAGTGTGCACCTACAAACACCTCAGAAATTCTGCTTTCTCATGCAAAATGCCTTGTTGCAGAGCCATACAGCTTTACTAATAGTGTCTACACACACATACCTGCTGTCTGTTGTCCACATACAAACACCAAAGAAAAAAATTCCCCAAGGTCATTTGGGGCTGAGAAGAAGGTCAGGCTTACTCACGTCTTAATACCTTTGAAGCTGCTAAAGTGACTGAGATGGATGAGAGTGAGTAGGATACGAGCCTGTCTGTCAGCAAAACACATGATCTCAGCAATATGCAGCGTAATTGATCTAAATCTCAGCTATAGCAGTTAACAGACTCCAAGAGAGAGAGAAGCCACTTGGACCACAGGGCTTGTTGTACTTGACTATGTTCTTACTTTGCAAAATAGACATTGCTCAGCAACCTGGATTTTTGCAGCTTGCTTACAGTGTTTAGTACAGATATTATTTTCACACCAGCAGTTGCATTTTCACACCCAGAGGCTCTTTGCTGAGTCTCTATCAAAGTGAAATTCATTACCTGATGAATTATCAGCTAAAACCCTATCACTTTTCTAAAAGAAAAATTTTTAAGATATTAGAAAATAATAGAAAAAAGATAGACATATATATATACACAGACATACAATTAATGAAAGATAAGCTTTCAAATGTTTGGAGGTTTATTTAGAGATGTGTATCCACAGATACTTATTTCTTAAATAAGAATAAATACAGAATCTGATTTTTCCTTAACTGAATAGAGAACACGCTAAGAAAGAAGAATGTGAGATACCAATCCCACTGAAGTGTCACCCTGAACAGAAAAAAAATGCATCCTTCCTAGGATTCCTTGTATCTTTACATTGCCTGAAGCCTTGTCTGCTTGAACCCTGAACCCAGGCAGATCCTCCCTGAGCCCCTAGCAAAGGTCCTGCTAGACCCCCACTGGCATGTGTGGTTCCAAATCCTTCTTGTGCCTAGAAGACACTATCAATCTGTTATTAACTCAAGTGACACCAGGGCACAGTTTTACCCTCAGTCCTACTTTTACTGAGCTTCCTTGAGCTCTACATGAAGAACATTAAAAGAATGCAGAACATGGTCATTGCTGTCTGCCAATGTATTATTTGTCACCTTGCAAGCTTTCTCTTATCATTTCTAAACTCTCTGACGAGGCACCACCTTTTTGACTCCTGAAGAGATCCCAACACTTAGTGTAAGTATTGTACTAATTAAGACTTTGAGAGCAGTAAGCAAAACTCATCATGTCTGGCCTCACACTTAGCAAATTACTCACAGTTCCTTGCTTCCCTTCACAAGATTGTCTCGATAACAACCATTGCCAGTAGGGAAGTAGGGATCTGAGGCAATGGGCGCAGCAAAAAACCCTAACAAATACATGCCTACATATGTGAGCTGCACTTCCTTAGGCAAAAATAACAAGCTAAATGAGTGAAGGATCTGCTGCTCTCTTATGTATGGTTGTTACATATACATTGATGTGAAAGAAGCTTCCAGAGACTTCTGTCATAGCTTGTCAAATTGCCACAGCTTGTCAAATTACTGATTTCAGAAACTTGCACTACTCCCAAAGGAAGCTTGCTGCTTTGTCATTTTAGAAAGGTGGCACACCTCTGAACTTCTTTCAGTGTAGGCTGAGGGAATGAGTACATGTTACATATGCCAGAAGGAGGTGGAATTGGCCAAGTTGAGCAAGTTAAGGCAATCCAAAGCTTTGAGACAGGGGAAAAATAAATCCATGTGGAAGGACATAGTACAGGTGTAAACAACACCCACACAGACTATCTGAGGTCTTGCTTTCTTGCTTAGGAAAACAAACTCCTTTCTGAGTTCTGTTCAATTTAACAGACAAAGCCATCAAGCTTAATGGACAAAAGTACGAGTCATAAGTACAGGACACTTAATCTAGGTAATTTATCTCATCCTTAAGTGTTTTCAACACCGGCAGGAGTAGCTGCCACTTGGAACAGGCTTCCTCTAACTTCACTTCCAAATGACATTAACTTTCAGATGACTAAGTCCAGAGCAGTTCACCTTAACTGTGAGACATATATTAATGAAAAAGACTGAAAAATCAGTATTAACACAGTTTGAACAGGAGCTGTTCTCACCCATGGAGAGGGTGATCCCTCCACAGCTACAGCCAAATAGCTTCCAGCAACCTATGTTTTAGGGGTTTCCTGTGCTTGATGATGCATCTACATAACTGCACTTGACAGTTGTTAATGGAACAATTTTCCTAATTCCCTTTTGAAGACGATTATTCCTTTTGGCTTCTATAACATCCCATGGCGATGAATTCTGCAATCTAATTTTATGTTGCATGACTAGCATTACTGACAGAGCAAGCCACACCTTTCCAGGGGTTCAGTAACATGCTGACACCATCTTACTTTTGTCTCGTTTAATCTCATGAGTCATAAGAAATACAGTAAAATTTTCTACAGTTATCTGGATTTTTACCCAATATCAAAAGGCTATTTTAAAGCAATGGCTGTCAACAGGCAAATGATCTGGTATACTTATTACTCACATAGCTATTCTACCATAAACGTGAGGATGGCTGAGGCTGTTCAGCAAAGGTGGCAAATAATAATATTTGCTATTTGCAGAAAGAAATGTGAGTCTTGAAAGGGACAAGGAACCCTCTAACAGTCCTGGAATAGCCCAAATAGGAAGCAGTGGAATTTCCCTGGAGGAGAAAACCTAGGAGAAACCAGTAGGAGTTTTACAGAGAGTGAATAAGAAAAATGGCAGGGAGAAGGCAAAAAGATGTCTTTAGATTTCCATAACAATTGAATTGGAAAGTGGAGCGGGAAGGACAGTGGAGAGGCAGGTTAAGGGATTGTATTCCTGTTGTTGTCAGCAGAGAGCAACTAGGAAAGGAGACCTGGACTGCTTTTCTCCCAAGTCTGCTGCCCTAGGCAACTGTTTACTTTGCCTTTGCCCAAGCCAGCGTGAGATGTTATAAAATGAGTTTCCAAAATGCTCTGAGTCACCAGAACATGGATGAGATCTGTGGATTCAAGCCACCTTTCAAGATTATGAATCTCTTCTGAATATCCATTATGCCGATGATATATAACAAAATCACTGCTCTAATGTGATGCACATGTCTACTTTAAGGGTACAGTCCCTGCTCAGATGGCATCAGCAGAGGGACACGTCAGCCTGGTGGATTACCAGAGCAAATGCTTTAGCATGCAAAGTGATGCAATGTGTTTTGACAACAATTGTTCCCTTATGTTTGTTTCTGTGTCAGGTTTGACTTGACTATCTGCCAGGACAATGCTCAGGATCCTTTGCATTGCTATGCAGAAGCTGATTATGTGATCAAATGCTTAAAGCACATAAAATCACTTCCAAGATTCAATGAGATAGATGTGCTAGAAAAGTCAGTAGGTGTTGGAAGTAATTGACGCTAACAGCTAGACCTGGATTTTTCAAAAGAATATGTGTTTTGTTTTGGATTTGTTTTTTTTTTCTGTTGGTGGTAGGGTGGGTTGTTTCTTTTCTTCTAATGCACTATCATATAATCTGCCTAGAAATTCAGCCTTAACATAATGTTCACATCAAATGAAATTCACCCATTAAGAAAGAACATACACAGGGTCCTTCCTGAAGTGGAAAAAATGCAGTCTTTGTGTACAGCAGATCCTCTGTGAGCCTTCATACTCTGTGCACATGCCTAGAACAACAGAGCAGATTCCAATGGCACAATAGAGCAGTATTTGTAGGTCTGGGAGATTCAGCACTTCATTAAAACTCTTGTCAGTCTTTTGTCCCCCATCTATGATGCTGAAGTTTTTCTAATAAAGGCCAACACTCCCATAAAAATGATGCATATATAAATGGCTGTAGAAGAAGCGTGTTACCTGCTCTTGCAACTTTTATACTGCATTTCCAGCCTACACTGAGCCATCACACAATCTACAAAGTGCATAAATGTGATTCCCATTCAAGAGACAGGGTGGAAGGCAAACCCACTGTGGCACTTGCCCAGAAGCCATGACCTCAAATAGAGGCTTCACCCTGTATTCCCAGGTTTGGATCTACCCTGGTACCAGTGTCTCACTTGCTGCTTGCACAGCTTTGCAAGAGCTCTAGGCCCTCAGAGGTATTTAGGTACCAAAACCAACAAAAAGTTGCACCTATACACTTTCATAAACCTGTCTTTAATTTCACCATCCCATAAATCTCTTTCATGGAGACATTAATTTTTCTGCTTCACAAGCCAGTTGTGAAACTTAATTACAAAATTACTATGAAGTCCAGTAAATATAACATATATTAAGAGCAGTTAATTTGATTTCTGTCACTAACATAGTCCACCTCTTGTGAAATATTACTCATAGATTTTTTTAAAAAAATTAAAAAAAAAAAAAATTTTAAAAACCCAGCCAAAAATCCCACACATATTCAATGGAAAGCCAATCCATCTTGATTACTTGCATAAACAATATGTTATACTATTCAATGGTGTTTGTTAATGTAAAATGGAAAATAGCATAGACTCTTCTGATCATCATGAAGCACAGTTTACTCATCCACATGTTAGTTGTTTCCTGCAGTGCCTGGAGTCACTGCCAGTAATACTTCCTGAGTGGGACCCCAAACCTACAGAGCACCTACTTCCCAAGGGCTCCAGTGGCTTAAATATCTCCAAAGACCTAACGAGAGGTCATAGTCCCCAAGTATCATATAAATTCACTGCTAGAAGATGGACTCAGTTTAAAATTGTGTGTACTTGGTAACACAGTCTTAGCTTATCACTGGGTCCCATGTATAAAAAATTGCATTGGGTATCATTGCAATTGCAGTGTATTCAGCCAGTTCAGGGTCAGCTGAACTGCTTTAGCCATTCGTCCACAGTCTTTGGCCAAACTACCTTGTTCTGTCAGAAAAGAATGAAGAAAGGAAGAAAAAATAAAAATATTTGTTTCCTGAAAGAACATACATCCTACCTATTCTGTTTCTGGGCAAATGCATTTCCTGGTAAGAATTATGGTATGGCATTCATAGATTAAAAAAACTTTTGTCGAGGTAAGGAAGGAGTGATTTTCAGCACATGAAGCCTGTTACAGCAAGCAATTAATATTCACCAAAGAGAAACCTGTTTGTTGACCTAAAGTGCAACTGCTTCCTATTCTCCTCTTGTGAAATTGTTTAGGTCCTGTGGGACAACTGTACTGAGATTTTGACACAAATATTAAAATTCTATTTAGATGTACAATGTTTTAATGCAAATTTTTTACCATAAAACCAAATGCTCCATTCAGTTAAATTAATAGAATTACAAAAAGATGTAATGATAGCAATTAAGTCTTGAAAATGCAAATTTTATAGTCAAGGACAATTACTTCATTTATAGTATACTGGAATGATGCCAGATGAAGGTAATTTAGATCCCCCTAGCTCACAGTTATATCATGAAGGATATCTTAATTTCATTAGTACAACAAAGATGGGTAAGAAGTTAGAGAATACAAAAAAAAAAGGGATGGGAGAGAAAATTTGACCTTTCTCATTTCATTGCAGCGAGGATACATAGATCTTACAAAAGTGTTAGTAATATTTCTTTCTATTCCTGCCTCTGAAAAAAGTGAGGTTTTTTTATTAGCAGCGATGGAACATTAGTATGTAAAAGGTCAGCTTCATTTAGATACTTAGAGACAATGTGTTCATGCCACAACAGTTACAGACCTCTCATTATTTCAGTTTTAAGGATGCATATGTAGCTCATGCCTTACCAGGTCTCAAGCCATAGCCTAAGGGACTCATGGTTTTGACTCCAAAAAGAGAAATAATTTTTGAAAACTTCTGCTCACTCTTATAAAAAGTACTTTGTCCTCCTGCAAACAGGAAAGTCAAATACCATTAGTTTTTCATTAGTGTAGCAAAAAGTGATCAAGTAGATGCAGAATACAGAGTGATAGACCACAGATTTTCTGGCCTGCTCGTATATGTGTGTAAAAATAAAGAAATAAGAGAAATACTGTTTCATACATTTACTTTAGCACATTACCAAGTTCAAATAGGAGTTTGAGGGACTCCAGAGGTTCTTTCTTTCTTCCAAACAAGTATCTGGGGAAACCCATATTAAATATTGTGTAGTATGAAGTCTCAGTAAAAGTCCTTTACACCTACCATCTTTTTTCTTTATGGCCTGCTGTAGCCACTGCAGAGAAACTCAAATCCAAGAGGGATGGACTCACTGGGTGACAATAGGCTCCAGTTCCATACTGGTGTGCGTCCCCCAAGCAGTATCACGTTGCTGCAGGAATGTGGCAATGCAGGACCCTTGCCCACATCCCCTTCACTGCAAAACAACTTGGAGGTTATAGCATTCTTATTCCTCACCCTACTTTTTCCATGATAGCCAGTGTAATATTTTTAAGCAGTAAAATGCAAGCCTTACTGGGAGGTGACTACAAGTGAAGCTGTGTTATTCTGACCTACCAGTCCACTAGATTTATTCCTCAGAAATCTTCATCCTAAAAACTAAAGAACAACTATGACCTGGCTTTAGTTCATTATTGACTGTAATAACAGGGCTGTGGCTACTTTGTTTTATAAAAACCCATTCTGAAGGAAAAATGTACCTTGGGTAGGGAGTGTGCTTTTTCCTCCTTATTTCTGGTCTGAAATACAGACAAGTGTACATGGTGACAGTCTGGCTTTACCTCCTTTGAGACAGTTCTGTGAAATAAGAACAAGCTCCGTGCTTTTTTCCCTTCTACTCATCAACATGTATATAACGTGTGCTCAGAAACCCTTGTAGTGCCATCCTTACTTTGCTCTGATCTCACCAGTGGAAGACTGAACATGCTGAAGACCTGGAGAGATGCCATGGACTTCAGTAGCAGGATGTCACCCCAGGGTCTCACCCCATATTTCTGCAAGTTGAAGAAGCTATCAATCATCCCTGTGCTTGAAAATGGTGGATGATATCCTGACTCATTGGAACGTTATTGGCTTCTTGTGTGGCTCAGATTTCCTTCAGTCAGTTCTGTCTTCTGTCATCCAAGAGAAAAATTTGACCTTGTACCAATAAGGACTTTATCCTATGCTTCTGATTTTTAAAACTCTACTATACCTGACAAGTTGGAATGAGCTTGTTATTTTTATGAACTTATTAATGCATAAGGACTGGTGTATCATTCTAAACTCTCTCTCATTGTGGATGTTGTTTGGCGATTTGGCTTAATGAGGAGTGCTTGAACAAGTTAAGCCTGGGTATGTTTGCACTATATTGTAAAGCTTAAACATTCATGTAATTTTATCAAAAAGCATAGATTTAACACGTTAATAGTTTGTGAATCTGCCAAGTCTCAGCTGTTGCAGGGAGAAATGCTTTGTCCAAGCTAATCCCAATGTGTCTCAGTTGTAAAAAACAACAACAACAAAAAAACCAAACAGAAATAAAACCAAAACAAAACAACAGGCTGTGATCGTAATAGGATATTGATTAGTCTGGATCCCATACAGAACAGAACTTGATTCTTAGGTTCACCACTAAAAGGTCATATTGCTTGATTGCTCCATAGCTTCTAAAGTACAAGAAATATTGAACCAAAACTGCTTTGAATTATACTCATGTTATCTAAGGCATGGGAATGTAACCAAGGACAGCATTTGGCCCACTCTGTTAAAAAATGGGGCGACACTCAACATTTCTTTTTGTCATTAGCAGAGCTGATCAGCTCTGCCTACTTTAATTGATGTCCTGCCCTAAAGTTAATTCCAAGGTAAGCAGGTGCTAATCAATTTGATCCAAGGTCTTAATTTTGGATGGACCTGACATACAGTGATATGTGCTTAGTGTTTTCTGAGAATGGTTTGGTTTACATATTCATACATATTTCTGCAGAATGATATTTGCAACTCTTTATATACCTCCGATCTCCAATTCTCACTTGACATGACTCCCACAGTGAGCTAAGGCCGGCGACAAGATAATGACTTGCTGTTAAATAAGATTTCATCAAAGCACTATGCTCTTGTAAGTGAAGCGAATTAGCTTTTCTGTGCTAACAAAGATCTAGGCCAAAAAAATTACATAATGATGTCAAAATGTATTGTGGAAAATACTATACATCTAACTCTTCCTTTTATTACACTGATATAATTGAGATTGTTAGCAAAGACCAGATTTCTAGGAAATCCTGGAATAAGTGAAGGAAGAGATTGTCCTTTTCTATCTTCTTCAAAGGAATTCATTTTTCTAGTCAGAAGTGCAACAGAGTACATTTCATTTCTGGTCACTAAAACAATTCAAGACAATCATGAAGGAAAATTCTAGCAAGAAGTCAATTATTTCCTTGATCCTGCTGGTAATGTATGTTAGATTTATCTTTATATTAAATTCCACTAAATTCTAAAATGCAGTAAAGAAATAGAGGAGTCATACATTAATTTTAATCAGTACTGTTCCTATTGGTTGTGCCACTTATAAAGTTAGAAAGCAACTTCTGCAGTGCATATTTATTCTAAATTAGTTGGTCAATTCTGAAAAACTAAGGGTTTTTTAAAATGTCTTTATGGTGTTATTTATTTATTTCTATTTCCAATCTATATTGCAATGCTTCACACATAATGAAAACCCTTTGTTACTCTTGACCTGATCTAAAAGCTGTATGGATGTGATAATTTCTTTTCTCTTTTCTAATGTTTTCTTCTTTTTACTTGATGAATGTTTGACAGTAAGACAAATTTTTGTCTCATCATTTTCCATTTTCCCAACTTTCTGAACACTGGGCTGGATTTCTTTTAAGATGTAATTTGAAAAGGATTTAAGGACCAGCATTTTAAAATCCATTTTCTCAGAAGTTGCCTGTGGTTTTGGGAGACTTGGCCATTTGTGAATCCAGTTTAGATTTTCAAATACTACTTGATTTTGAAATTCAGTCATTCACAAAGAAGCCTTTTGAAGCACAAACAAGGCTTTTGGTGTCCTTTAGGCTTGTTCTCCTCATTAACTCCAAGCTGATGTACATGGTGTATGTACTTTTTTATTTTAAAGCTATGTCCTTTAAAGAAAGTCAGAGAGGAGACTGGATTAAGCCCAGGCTTCAAGATTTCCCGATTCATTCAGAACATCCTGTCTATTGGACAATTCTCAGAAAATGGAGCTCTCCATAATATTTGATCAACAGTGAAAATCAATATAGTAATATTTTGTAATATATAAGAATATATTTTGTAATATAGTAATATTATAGTAA
>VWYI01014539.1:2447-22636 GCA_013399455.1 Anthoscopus minutus | reverse complement strand
CCTGTCCCCATCCTGTGTGTTCCTGTCCCTATCCTGTGTCTCCTCCCATCCCTATTCCCTGGGAGCAGAGCCTGAGGTCCTTCCTGAGCCTCCTTTTCTCCAGGCTGAGCCCTTTCCCAGCTCCCTCAGCTGCTCCTGCTGGATTTGCTTTCCAGCCCATTCCCAGCCCTGTTCCTTTCTCCACACACAGAACAGACACCAAGAACTGACTTTTAAGACCAATAATTGAATTTACCATCACTCCCTCCATGGGTTCTTGTCATGGACAAGCTCAGATCCCACAAGAGAGGCACGGAGGGCTCAGCTCCGAGTCCTTCCCACATCAGCTCCTCTCAGGCAGCAAGAGCTGGCACATCCATCCCCAAAAATCCATCCCCAAATCAAACCCAGCCAGACCAATCAAACCCCTGCCAGCTGGAGAACCTGCATCTCCAGTGGGGCTTTTCCTCCTGCAGATGCTGAAAGCTGAGACACCAAAGTGGCACAAGCCAAGTGCAACAGGAGGAGTGGAACTCCCAGCCTGGAAATCCACACATTTACTGGCTGACACTGCCTGGAGATCCTCAGTGCCTTAGCAACAACAAAAGACAAAAATTTCATTATTTTTAATCAACCAAAACCTTCACATTTAATGCAGCAACTGAACAGTTGGATATCATCAACTTACACTTGCTTATTGCCTCTTAGTGCACTTCTGTTTTTAAATAAATTATGTATTTGACTGTCCATTTTTAAAAGCTGCTATAGAATCTTTTTAGTAGTAAAAAAAAATAAAATACTTCACTCAAATTACATATTCCAAGGGGTAAAACTTATATTCCAATATAATATTCCAACTTGCATCTATATATAATATTATTGTTCCAACTTATATATAATACTCCAATTTATGTTATTAGATTCCAGTATCACATAAGGCAAGGTGGCTTCCAAAACCATGAAATGCATTGTCAAGTTCTCAATTTGAAATGCTATTTTTAAACCCTACTGTCAAAAAAATTTCCTGGAAGTTAACAAAAAATACATCTTGGATTATTTATCACACTCTATCTCTCCCTTGGACATGAACATTTCTTTTTGTTATTGAAGAGTTCCTCTAATTGAATTTCCTTGTATTCATTAGCTTTTAGGATACTTCCAGAAAGAAAATATGACTGAGTTTGAGAAAGGAGGTCATAAAATATAAGATGTGACAGCAGAAAAATGCTTTATTTCCCTGTTCATTAAGTAAATGTATTTTCTTTCCAGGTAGAACAGACACTGAGACGACTGTCCAAGTAGTGCTTGTAATATTGAACACACAAAAATGAACTCACTCTGCCTACAAATAAATATTAGCAGTCAAAATTAAGCCACTCCCACATCAATAAAATCCCACAAGCCTTTTCTAGTGAAAATATTTGGATAATTCAATTTAACACTGCAAACTGCAGGACTTGAAAGAAGTTACATTATTATAATATTATAATATAAAATTCCTGCATGGCTGACCAACATCCCTGGACTTTATCTGAATGGATTTGGTGTCTTGCAGCTCAGTGAAAACATCATCTGAAGGCATTTTGCCATGAGGCCTCATGAAATGCAGCTGTTCCAGGGCTGCCCCTTTCCCAGAAAAACTGGGATTAAGTTTCTGGTTCTGCACTCCTGGCAGAGCATTCCTGGATCCCAGGGCTGGAGCTGGGGATGGGATTATCCCATCAGGGCATGGCAGAGCTAGACATCACTGATATAAGCAGAGAAAATAAATTTTTAAAAATATATATATATAGCTATTATTTTAATCACAGCAAAAAAAAAAAAAACAACCCAGGAAGCTGAACAGGGTACCAATATGAGTTTGCACTTGTTTAGAAAAATGTCACTCAAAGTAGCGGGGAATAACACAAAAAATTTGGATCCAAGTCCCCCTTTTTTAGCCATTTTGAATCTGCCCCTGGATCCCTGGCAGTGCCCAAGGCACTGGGGCTGGGAGCACCTGGGACAGAGGGAGGAGTCCCTGCCATGGGATGAGGTGATTTTAAAGCTCCCTTCCAACCCAAACCACTCTGGGATTCTGGGATTCCATGATTCAAGCCTGTATGCAGGGAACTGTTTGACCTCTGTTTCCAATCTCCTACTCTTAGATAAAATGTATTTGATTTAAAAAGTCACTTGTTGTTGTTCAGCCCTTTGACTGAACGAGATGTGCCCATACACAACTTTTCTCACGTGCCTTTGGAGGATCCAAAGCAAAAAAATTATTTCGGAGGTTTTCTTCACCCCTGTTAATGTGAGGAAACTTTTCCTTACTCTTTACCTGTTGTATTCCTAAGGGATCTTGGAAAGTTGAATGATAACTATTGGCAAAACACTTCAAATTCCACACAGGGACGAGGCCATAAAAGCAGAAAAAATCATGGATTTATGGTTTGGGTTGGAAGAGACCTTAAAGTTCATCCCATCCCAGCCCAGGCATGGCAGGGACCCCTGCCAGTGTCCCAGGTGCTCCCAGCCCCAATGTCCAAGCTGGCCTTGGGCACTGCCAGGGATGCAGGGGCAGCCCCAGCTGCTCTGGCAATTCCATGGCAGCCCCTGCCCACCCTGCCAGGGAACAATTCCTGCCCAAGATCCCAGCCAGCCCTGCCCTCTGCCACTGGCAGCCATTCCCTGCCTCCTGGCCCTGCAGCCCTTGGCAATTGTCTCTCTCCATGCTTCCTGGAGCCCCTTTAGGTCCTGGAATTATTATAATTATTTCTAATCCCACAAAGGACACAGATCAGCAACAAATATTTTCTAAAAAATCAGGGAAAACAGCAGCATGATCCAAGATTGACCATGCTGATCCCACACCCAGGGGCTGGGGGAGAAAACACCGAGGTGGCAGAGAAATAAATCAGTGGATGTGCAAATGACTGCAAAATTATTCTAGGAAGAGGTTTTATGGCAAACCTCTCATCTCCCACAACCACAGGCATCAAGTGCCTATCCACAAATCCATCTCCTGCTCCACATGGAAAGTGCTGCTGGAATAAAATCAGGAATTACAATGTCCAGGCCCCTGTTCTAGGCCTCTGTCACCCAGAATTTCATTTTTCCCCTGTGGCTAAGGAATATTTCACTGCTCGTGCAACACTGGCATAAAATGACAGATTTTCTTCTCTCCAGAATCCAAGGGAGGGGACACAGGATATTTCTGGAAGTTCTTGGACTCCTGGAGGTGATGCCCACACAACATCCAGACCTCAGATCCAAGACTGATTCCAACGAAACACCTGAAGCTAAAATACACATTTAAAGCAAGAAGGAAATTATTTTTGTTGTGCCTTCCCACCCTTAAATAAGAGTTAGTAACTCAATATTCAATCATTTCCTTCAAGCTGAAAATTCCGAGCAGGGAAACTTCCAAGGCATTTTGTCCTTTTTAAAACGTGATGCTCATCAAATCAATTTTCAAAGAATTATTTTGACTTTTTCTGCCTCTGTAGTGACGCAAACGAGACCAAGGCCATCTGCAACCACCCAAGATATTTCATGTGCATTCCAAGACACACAACCCAGCCCCAAAGTGCTGATGAAAAAAACATGTGCAGCCACTGCAAAAAAATGCTCAAATCTCCCTCCAGTCTGAGAAATTACAGATAATTTAACAGAGAATTCACCTCAGCGCAGAGCTCGAAGATACACTTAAGCCTTGAAATTTTAATTATTTTTGATTCGTAGGCATGAATATCCTTTGAAACCTGTTAAGAGCATTGCAGCACACAGATTATTCTGGTTTTATCCCATGAAATAATTGATGGCTGGTATTACAGGGCAGTGATGCCATGCTCCTGGCTAAATGCCCACTGTGCAGTTCCTTTCTGCCTCTAAAACTGCAGTGCAGTGCATTCAGCGATGGCAACGGGCATCTTCCACCCTCAACTTCTGCCTGGGTACACTGACATTGAAAGAGTAATCCCATTTATTTAAAAAAATGTAGAATCTCACTTGATTTCAGAGAATAAATCAACAAGTTTGCACCTGCCTTTTTAAAGGTACCCATCACTCCAACAAGGAGTAATTTTTTTCTGAAGGATTTCGAAGCTTAAAGAGATTTTCCAAGATCTTGAGTCCAAAAGTGTAGTCAAAACCTCAACTCAGGTCCAGTCACAAAATATTACATGCAAATTTAATATATTTTTTACTTTATTTCATAAGAGGCACCTTCCAGATGATTCTTTTCCTTCTCCTTCCCTTTTTTTGGTAAGAATTTGACTGATAAAACTTTGCCATCTTCTTCCTGCCACCTCCCACTAAATCTAGATTCCAGTTTTTAGGCTCGGTACCTGAAATCCTGTATTTTACAAGGAATTATTATCCTATTCTAATTGTCCCACGAGGAATTATTATCCTATTCTAATTGTCCCACGTGCCCTGGCCTACAGTGACAATTAGGAAAAGAGAGTGAATAAAATGAACATGCAGGGTTTAAATATAAAGATTTACAAAGTTTCTTAGCTCAGCAGTGAAATTATTTATTTTCAGTTCCACCTACACCTCCCAATCCTTGTCTTTCAGAATCTGAACTTATCAAAATGTACTCTTAGACAATTAAGGGCAAAAGGATCTACAAATTTTGCTGAAGAAGAAATCCTGAGTAATGTGTCCTGGTCTGCTTTAAATCTACTTATTTGCACAAATCATAAAAAAGCTAAAAGGAAAATCCTGTGATTTTCTTAAATCTTGTGATGAAATAAATAGAAAAATACCGTGGATTCAATCCTACCTACAAAATGAAAAATCAAAAGTTGTGTTTTTTACACTCAAATAATAATTTCTTTATAGAACTCATTCTTGCTTTCAGTGATTAATTAAAGGTCCTGTTTTCAACAGATGCAATTTGATGAAAATAGACTGTAAAAATGGGGTATAAAATAAACTCTTCTTATCTACGCATCTCCAGTAGAAGAAATCACTTTGGGCCAGGTTTTTCTCACTAAGATCTTCTAAAAGGGGCTTGTGGCAATCAATGCTTTCTTCCTACAACTCTTCTGTTCATATTAAAATTTCACTTCATTTTGATGGAACCCATTTTTAAGACAGTTATTTCTGATCCAGTGAAGATTTAGATTGTGCATATGTAACTGTCTGCACTGGAGATACATGAACATTTAATTCTCTTAATTTGAACTGCTTAAAAATAGTTGTAGGTGTCCTACATCCCCAAGGTTTTAAGTAAAAAAATGAAACAAAACCTAAAAAACACCTCTACAGTTAACAGCAATCATTTACACCTTCAAATCAAGTAATCTTCTCAAAGAGACTTCTCAGAAAGATAAAAAAAATGAGCAAAACTTATTTCCCATATTCTTAATTTCAAATATATTTCAAGTAAAAATTAATTTTTTAGATGGTAGAAATTAGATACTTTTCTATGTAAAAACTGGCACCTTTAGATGTGGCCTCAGCTTTTTTTTTCTTTTGTTTGGCAATGAGCATTCATCAATCACGTGTCAGTTTTCAGTTTCTAAACACAAAGATGGAAAATAAATGCATTAATTAAAAAAAATTAAAATGCCATCTCCAGTAATGAATCAAAATCCTTACAGAGGAAGGACCATCAATTGGAATAATCAATATGAATTAAATATAAATGTAAATAATGAATATAAAAAAATTGGGAATGCATAGGATTTGGATCAGGCTTGTTTTATTTATTCTGATTTCAACTCCTGATTACCACTGAGAAGGGCAAATGTGCAGTTTCACTGGATTAAGTGACAAATTTTCTGGAAATTGTAATTTCTGATACTCTGGTATTTGCTGTGCTTTGTTTTTAAAACTTTGGCCTATTTAATGGCCCTCTTGGAGTGGGCCATGCAGCAATAAACTGTTTATTTGGGGTTTTTGTGCTATTTATCCTCAATCTGCAAAATACTTCCAGCACCTGCAATTATATAACGTAATTTATATGTAATTTATATATTACATGGTTACTATATAATATATAGATTACATATAAATTACTTTATATAATTACGGGTGCTAAAGTATTTTTTATATTATGTATTATAGATTTACGTAATACATATGATATAATCATTATATAATTATATATTTATATATATGATATGTTTATATATTATAATAATTGTATAATTATAAAATTTTATACTATATGTTTAATATATCATGTGTATTATACAATACATTAATGTATTTCTATACNAAATTTTATACTATATGTTTAATATATCATGTGTATTATACAATACATTAATGTATTTCTATACCTTATCAATATATATTATAAATTACATAATATATAATGTATAAACATGTTCACAGTATATATTATAATACTTTGTGCTACATTATAATATATATAATCTATAATCTATACTATAGATTATGTTATATTTATATGTTATACATGATACATTATACATAGTATATAATATTATATACTACATACATTGTATATTATATATCATATATTACATATATTACAACACTATAAAATAAAGCTAAATTAGTAACTTTTGAAGGGATTCCTCAGCTCACACCTGACATCCTGAGCTCCATGTCACAGCTCGAGGCCTCCATGGCAGCTCCCAAAAACCCCTTCCAAAGACCCAGAACCGTGGCTGGCACATCATTAACAATGAACACCCAAATATCACAGCAAGGAGAGCCAAGGCTGCACTGCAGAGCCTCTGCTTTTGCTTTCACAGCCAGAAAAAAACAAATCTAGAAAATAACTGGGGCCCATCCCATAGAAAATCGATGAATTTTCACATTCAGCACCGCGACGAGAAACATCCTCCCTTCTAAAGGCACCGAGCAAAAACCCCCACATCCTTCATGGAAAACCCCCAGATTTCACCCCAGTGGCAGCTCTGAAGCAAAGCTCCCACCTGGACTTTCCCTGCCTCTGGAAAAGCGAGGCTGTGCTGATCAAACCCAATTTTTGGGCAGGGTGCTGGGGCGGTGAAGGAACATGACCCGCTCGGCACCGCGGCGCGTTAAGGAGCCTGATTGAACATCGCTGCTAATTAAGAGCTCTCGTTGTATGGCAGGACCACCAGAGAACCTCCTGCACTTGTTCATGCCAGCAGCACCTCCTGCAGAAATTAACTCTTGATGAGAGCAGACGGGGGGCCCAGCTGGGTCCCCCCAGTGCTCCCGGCACACAAATGAAGCGTAATGAGAACGCTGGTGGCTACCAAGGGGAGGGAGGTTATTCGTGACCTCTCCTTAAAAAACAGAGTATACTCTTACATTGACTTAATTTTCTGCACTGGGGGTAGATAACGCAGCTGGGGACTGTGTGAGCAGAGCTGAGAATCACGGGGGAGGACTGAGAATTAAAATTATCAGTGAATAATTGGGTAAGAATTATCTTATTAGGCGGGCTACAATAGAATTCTGTTCTCAGGGCTTTTGAAAATCAATAAATATTATTCAGCTATCAGGCTCCTGAAAGAAAATTTCAAAACAAAAGCTGAAGTTGGAGGAGGTTTTGTGAAGAAGAAAAAGCAGGTTATTAGAAATTATTTGATATTTTGTTTCTAAATCTTTGGAATGTGTTCAGCAGCGCAGCTTTGTGATATTCAAAAGAAATGTTCCACGTGTACAAACAGCACTGGTTACCCTGTAAAGCAATAAAACAAAATGCAACCCACTCCCCCCTTCAGTGGCAAATCTGCAGTGTCCAGCAGTGGTGATAAATTCCAGTCACCTCTGCTGCCACTCCTGCAGGTGACTGTGATTGTCCCACCTGGAGAGGGGCTCCCTGGCATGAAGCACATGGGAAGAGCAATGGCAGCACCTGTCTTACCCTGGTTGTTAAGAACTGAAGTGAATGCAGGTCACAGAATAATTATTAATATTTTAAATATTCATATTAGTTTGGGATTCTGGGAATCCCAGGATGCCAGGGGCTGGAGCAGCCTCCCAGTCCCTGCAGTCCCAGCTGTGCCCCATGCCCACCTTGGCCCCAGCCCAGAGCCCTGAGTGCCACCTCCAGGTGACACCTCCAGGGATGGGGACTCCAAACCTCCCTGGGCAGCTCCTGCCAAGGCCTGAGCTCCCTTTCCATGGGCAAATTCCTCACAGGAAGTTTTGACTCTCCAGCCCCTTCCCAGCTCCCTCAGCAATTCTCCAGCCCTTTCCCAGCTCCCTCAGCAATTCTCCAGCCCCTTCCCAGCTCCCTGCCCTGCCCTGCCCACGCTCCAGCCCCTCCAGGGCTCTCCTGCAGGAGCCACAACTGGACACAGCCCTGGAGGGGCCTCTCAGAGCCAGCACAGAGGGACAATCCCTGCCCTGCTCCTGATAATCACTTCCCTACTCCTTATTCCTCCATTTCTAATTAAGCAGCAATTAGAAATAACCACATACAGAAATAATTACCTATGCAAAGTGCTCGAGTGCACCCTTCTGTTCTAGACACTATCAATCAGATATGACAAAAAAATGTGAAAAGGCTGGGATGAATGGAAACAATCATTTCCCTCCGTTCAAAAATGCATTTTTGAAACAATTCAGTCCTTGTATTTCTCTCCCCTCCCGCCTTCTGCCTTTGGTAACATTTTGTGTGAAGCCTTAACTTCAAGATAGCCCTGTTAGAAAAATGTGAGAGAGGGCAAAAGGTATTTGCATACTTTAAAAAGAAGTGAAAATCAGAACATAAAATAAATTTTTCATGAAGTGCCTGAGGAAGGGCATCTTTACACAATTCACTACACAGCAAATACCATCAGAAACAAAACTCAGGCACGTGGACAAGAAACTTAAACTGCCCATGCTTGATGGGACTGAGAAGTTCGTAAATCACATCCTCAATTAATTATTATTTAATTTTTTCATTCCAAGATGATTTTTACTTCAGGAAAGTAACCCAACATTCTCCTTAAACTAAGATTTAGGATGCCTCTCTCAGGGGTCAGGGCATTTAGAGAACAACCACATTAAAGACAATATTCCCAAGGTTTTCCTCTGGATAAAGAAGCTGCTCTCTCTCCCATTCCTATCCCAAACTAAACTCCACAGCACGGAATATTTTAACCTTGGTTTCCCAATAAACCTCCTCAACTTACAGAATACAGTAATTACAACTGAACCCCGAGTAACTGCAGTTTAAGACTGCACATAAATCACCTTTTAACAAGGAACTTCCATTCACATACCCTTTCCACTTTCCAGTTTTAGGAAACTGCACTTCTTACGACGACTCTTCTCCACCTTTTCTGCATGGGAGAAAAGGGGGAAGGAAAAGCTGCACCCTGAATCTCAGGCCTTCAGTTTGCAGCATAATTATGTGGCACAGAAGGCTTCAAATTTCCTCAAACACACCCTTTTTTCCCAAAATCACCAACTGCTAAGTGCTCAAAGCCTCAGTTCAAGGTATCTTTAAGCCATCTGTTAGTTTTGGGCAGGAGGAGATTCCAGTCTCCCCACACAACCAGTCATTCCTTCTGCGATGGGAAACAGCTGGGCCCAGGCTGAAAGAAGGGATATTCCAAAACCTGGAAGTGTTAAAAGAAAGAACAGACTTAAAACAAGATTTTTGCACAAACAGAAGAGGCAGGGAATTGCGAAAGGAAAAAAAATTCAGCCCTTGGCTGGAGCGGCAGACGTCAAAACTACGGCCCAGAGCTGACAGAGAGGACTGAAAAGAGCCTTTTTATTCCAAAAAAGCATTCCAGGTGAAACTGTGGCACTCCATACCATGGCCTGTGCTGGAGCATCCTGCTGCACTTGGCACACACCATTTGTCACAGTCAGAATGCCACTTAAATATTAATTACAGCCTCAGTTCATCAATTAATTTCTACCAGAAGGGACGGTGACAAAACCAAGGCGAAACCAGCGGCTCTTCACAGCCAGTGAGCAAACTCAGTGTGGTGTCAAAATTCTCTCTCTGAAATTCAGAGAGATTATTTTATTTCTTCAATAATGAAAAAAACCACAATCTAAAAAAACTTTTAAAAAAAAATGACCCATAAATACATAAAAAATAAAAATAAATCCATAAAAAAACAATAAATACACAATAAAAATAAGACCTCAGAGGGAAAATTTCCCTACTAAATGTTGTTGCCCAGTGGCAACGCTGTGGTTAAAGGCTTGGGTTGTGGTCTGACTGGTGAAAGGTTCATTTCTTCTGGAGGCAGAAATTTTAATTCCTTCCTACATCAAAGGCAGTGTCTTTCCATCTAACAACCCTCGATGGATTTCTTTCCCATGAACTCATCTGTGCAGTGATTTTATTGCATATAAGGAGCAACTTTAATGTCTTTATGTACTCTGTCATCGGAAAAGGTAAACTTTATATGCACACAATGCTCATTATAAATCCCTCATGTCTCCTTTGAAGCTGGTTCCTCTCACACTGACAATCCCAGAATCCCAAAATGGGTTGGGTTGGAAGGGACATTAAAGCTCATCCAATTCCAAGGGCAGGGACACTTTCCACTATTCCAGGCTGCTCCAAATAAAAGCACTTTTTCTGATGGTAACTTGCCATTATTATCAAAAGTGTAACTTTTTTATTCAATTATTATCAATCCTAAGGAGACTTTAGGTTGCAAAACAAAAAGGGCTGACGACAACGAATTGAGAGGTGAGAAAAAGCTGCTCTACAGCCAACAGAAAAGAACATTCAGAACCCTAAAGCTGCAGCGTGTCAGGAGCCATGACCCAGAAACAGGGAGAGAAACAGGATCAAGGAGACCAAGAAGAAGTTCAGGGGGCTGAGAAGTTCAAGAACAGATGGTCCAACAAGAGATTCTGCCTTTTTTTTGTCTGCTGTAACAGACTTAAAAACACACACCATGGCAGCTCTGAATTGTCACAATATTATAAATGACTTCTTTCAACTATTCTTAATTTCTCTTCAAGACATTTGGGTTTTCTTAAGGCTCAGTCACAAAATCAAGGCTGGAGCAGCCTCCCAGCCCCTGCAGTCCCAGCTGTGCCCCATGGCCACCTTGGCCCCAGCCCAGAGCCCTGAGTGCCACCTGCAGCCCTTCCTTGGGCACCTCCAGGGCTGGGCACTGCAAACCTCCCTGGGCAGCCCCTGCCAAGGCCTGAGCTCCCTTTCCATGGGCAAATTCCTGCTGCTGCCCACCCTGAGCCTGCCCTGGCCCAGCCTGAGGCCGTTCCCTCTGCTCCTGTCCCTGTTCCCTGCCAGCAGAGCCACAGAAAATCAAGGAGTGAAATAATTTTAAATGTGAGTTTCTTTTTTTCCTCTTTATTTAAAGCTATTATTAGATTCAGACCGAATATTAGCAGGTGAATATGGACATGACATTCATTCCTGACAGTTCCAGTACCCACATTTAAATTAAATATTCAAATTATAGATCTATAGAGTTGGATTCATAAGGTTCTATCTACATAAGGCAAGTTTCCTGAAAGGAAAACCTCCAAAATTAGAGCACATCTGAACTCCATAAAAGACTTCACTACTCTTTCAGGGAGCAGTGCAGTCAAATTTAGACATTTATAGGCTTTGGGGGACAAATTCTATCTGAAAAGAGTTTGAACTCTCACAATCCAAATGCGAATCCAAATTTTTTATTGTTGTAAAACTGTTATATACATATTGTACTCATGAAAGTTAAAGCCAAAAAGGTAAACTGCTGTAAAATGTTTAATTTCCTGATATTTTTAATTATGATGGTTTAATGAATCTTCAAGTAAAAAGTGGATTATAATTAAAATTTCTCTTGCATTTTAATACAAAGTAGGCAGTATATATTTTAAGTTAATCCACACAGTAAAAAAAAAAAATTCCATTTTTCTGCTTGACTTTTTGAAATCCTACAAATACACCATGCTGCTAAATACCAAAAGCCATTACCAAACCATCAGAGGTTTGTTTTCCAATTAAAAGAATCATTTCAGCAAGGTGCAGCTGCAGCTCAGCGACACTTTCTCAATATCTACAATATTTTTGCTTTTTACTAGACGTCCTTATCCTGCTCTTGCTATAACATTTCCCCACTGAAGTCTCCTGCCCTTTTGTGCAGATCCAAATAAAACATATGATTTATCCATAATGGTCCAACACCAGCACATCCCAACCACGGCAGGCTTTTTCCACGGGTATTTATTTTGTTTTAGCAACGCTGAAAACTCTACAAGAGCAGAAAGAAACTCTACAAGAGAAAAAAAAAATAAAATAAAATCAGATGACGCCGTGTTCCCGACTGCTCTCACTGCTCAGTTCTGGCGGTGCTTTAAAGAGAGGCAGGGATTTTTTTTTTTTTGCCACCCTGCAGGTTCCCAAAGTAGAGTCGGGCCATTTGCAAGCTGCGATTGGTTAATGAAGGTAAATTTAATTAGCTCAACTTCCTTGCAGATCCCATCAAACGCCACCATTTGATGAATTCTGTCAGAGCACCCAGTCCCCTCCAGCTGGCCGAGTGCCACAAAGAAAAGGCAGCTCCGCTCATGGCTGGGAACTGAAATGAGCTGTTTTAAGTGGAGCTTTTCTCCCATTTTTCTGAGGCTGCACCGCTCTGACCTTCCCCAAATCAATCCTCTGAGGATTAACATGTAAAGCAGTGTCGAATTAATTTCAGAAAGCGAATATGAGATCAGCCCTGGGCTCCTACAAAACAGCCCAGCTCCTGAACACGCTAATGCTCCGAGGCTCAATGGGGAGCTGTCAATAAGGGGAGGGAGGGGGTGCTTAGGAGGATTTGGAGCGTGGAGCAATCTATCAGGCTGGTTAGAGCTTTGCCCACTTCTGGGGCATGGCTAATGCATTCCTCTGGAAGTTAATCCCATTTCTAAAGGCCCTCCCGTGAGGAGCACAGAGGCCGTGCCGAATGAGAACTCGGATGCATTAAAATTCTCAGCCACGTCACCAAAAGGCGCGCGGGGAGATGCTGAGGGCTGACAATGAGATGGTTCATTAAAAGTGCAAGGGCTCGGAGAAGAGAGTCAGAGCATCTTTTCAGAGGCACCTGCCCACAGCTTCACCACTTAGAAGTTCTTAAAACCTCCCAAAATTAAAATTAAACTTGTATTAATGCCGATGGAAATCGTCGAGTTTCCATGACGTTGCAAAAAGAGAGCAGTGGATTCTTCTTTCGGCAAATATTCACTCACAAAACTCACTTAGTACCTGTTCCAGTGATCCAACATTCAATTCTGCTTGCTTGTACTCCCAAAAAGAAATTAATGATCAAATTACCACCTGGGAATGTGGCACTTTTAATACACCAGTGGTGAAATGCACGTTCAATCTGTGTGCCACAACCCAGACGTTCAATTTTCATCTTCTGTTCTGCATACAGCAACATCAAAAAGTCTCAAAGATCAAAACCAGAGTCTTGATTCATCAGTGAAGACAGAGAATAAAAGAAAATGGGGACCAAGAGAATACAGAAAGAGCTGACTCCACACAAATTCTCTCAGGAATTATGAGAAGGCGGTGGCACCATAATATCTGAAAATAGATGGTGTTAAGCTTTGTGAAACAAAACCATTTGAAGATGAAAAGGATACCTAATAAAATCAAATAAAATGTATATTTATAAAAATAAAAGCCAAACTTTTCTGTCATTGAAGTTGAGATCTGATTGGAAGAACCAAAGGCAAACCCCTCACCTTCTGTAGGGTGAGAATTTTTTGCTGCTTTCAGCTTGTAACATATGACAGAAGCAGGTCAAAAAGTGTGCAGTGGTGTCACCAAAACACAAGGATTCAGCAGGAACTGTGACAAAAAAGCACAAAACACTTCAGAGACCTGTCTGTATTAGAAACTTACTTCCTGTTATTTTCTCTACTCCTCCAAGTTTGGGAAATTCATGGCCCTCACTCCTCACTGAAGAATCCACAGCACAGAACTCATCGAACTGCGTGCCACAGAATATTCCTGGATTATCAGATCCTGGAGTGAATCTTAGGGGATGAAAGGCCTCGTTTCACTTGCACCCTGCCAAGATCTGACCCGAGATCAACTGAGGAAAACCAGGTGAGATGAGTGCCACTCCCACAAACTCCTCACCGCCTCGGTCCGGTGCTCTGCGCGCAGCGATTCCAACCCGCCGGGATTTCTCTGGAGCTCCACCACCCTAAACTCAGGAATGGAACGGAATTCACCTCCTTAGGCCAAAAAACTCTGGCAAAATGGATTTTATGACCAAGATCATACCTCACCCTGCTGCTTTTTTGGGAACACTGCTCATTAAAATGCCTCCTTGGCATCTCCGTGTAAACAAATTCCGGGCGCGATTCCGAGCGGGCGATTCCCTCTGGAGGCAGCGAGGGATTTGTGGCACCACATTTTGCTGAGCCCTCACACAACTCCCTTGCTCATGTCTGCTTTTGTGATATAATCCTGCAATCAGCACACAAGCACCATCCTGGAGATACTTTAGGAGAAGATGGAAAATCCAAACTAATACTTTCCGCTATTTTCTACTTTCCGCCGCAAACTGACCTACTTAGAGATGAAAGGAAAAAAGTGTTTTAAAGCATTTTTTCCCCCTCAACAAAAGTGATGTCCATTTAGCCCTTTCAAAAAAGGGAGCTAGAGGAAGATGGCAATGTTGACATTAAAATGGCTCCTGCTCTGAAATCCCAGGGAATGAACCAAACACAGTTTCCACAACGCAACAGAGCGCCCCAAGTTGGCCTGAGTTTAATGGGATGAAGTCTCTGTTCACTGAAATAACTGAATCATGAGAGATAGCTGCCAAAAAAAAATAACATTAGGAGAAAAGAGAAAACAACTAAATAAAAAGCGAAAATTTAAAAAAGGGTTGATTTAGGATTCAGTGCTGCAATTAAAGACTGAAGATTTCTGAAAATGCTACAGCTGAATAGCTCCTAACACTCCCTTCCACCCAGAAAACAAGGTAATGGCTTCCTCAGATTATTCATATATTCATTACTGATGCATTTTTTAACTTAAAAAAATTATAGAAGTCAAAATTCTGGTCATTTTAAACAACTTTATTACAGAACCTTTAAGAATTCTCAGTGAAGGCAATGAAACAAAATCCCATAGCTCCAGCTCATCACTCCTCGTGCTGTAGGTGTTTTTGTAGGCTCATATAGATTTTTTCATATTTATGCAAAAACTTAACGTCTGTCTTCCTGAATTTCTAGATCCTATCCCTAATATTTTGTCAGAAGAATTCTGAAAAGGTTTTATTCACCAAAAGCAGAGAGAAAAATAAATGTAATTAATTTATACACCAGCTTTCCTTAAAATACACCTAAAAAAAGGAAGTTGGTAAGAATTTGGCTCTGCAGAATCTTTGACATCAATTTCTTCCTATAAAAGATACCAAGCTGGAAACTACAGCTTTTATGAGATGTGATTGGGAAGGAGAAAAGTGAGAAAAGCTGAAAAAATCTGTGAGAAGAAAATATGGAAAAGTTTTCTTCAGGCAGCGCTGAAGCTGAACAACAGAACTCCCAAAATGAAAAAAAGATTAGCCAGAAAATAATAATTGAAAATTAGGAGTCTTTCAGCCTAAAGTTTGAAGTAAAGGGAAAATTATTAGGAATTATGTCTTGTAATAAAATACTGTTTACTCTGAACTTGATTTTTTAAGAGAGAGACAAAGAACTAGAAAGGGGAACGATATTTTGAATAATTTGTATTAATAAGTAAGAAATTATATTGTGCACTTGAGATGAGTCATATCCCACCAAAAACTACACTCTGTCCTTGGGAAAGGAGCTCATGGGAAATGCCTTTTTCTCTCACAGCCCAAAAGCCACACACAAAATGTGAATTTTTTTCCTGGATTTATAGAATAAAGTTGTGCTGCAGAAAAATTGGTGATTTTGTACAATTGCACTTAAAAATCCAATTTTGAAGGGAATTTTCCTGCTGCAGTGCTAAACTGACAATGTATTTTTAAGTGTTAACTCTCAGGGCTGGATGGAATTAGGAATGAAAATGTGGTGCTGCTACTGAGGAAGTAAAAAACTACATTGGCTGAGAAGATTAAGCAAGTCTAGGAGGTATTGCCCTCAATAATCCACCCTAGAAAAATCATGGATATACAGAAAGACTCTGATCTTGTATGGAAAAGCATTTTCAGGCAGTGTTATCAACAAACAAATAAATATATATACACACAATAGATATAAAAAGCCAACATAATTTCCTCTTTTCTACTACTTCAGGGGACATTCAAGTCTGTATTTTAAAAAGCCTCTAGGTGATAATGGTCTCATAATTTTCAAGACTCATCTTTTGGCATTGCTTATCATTTTGCACTTACTTTCCCATCCTGGAATATCAATTATTATCAGGTTATGATGAAGATAAGCCACTTACAGGAAATAAACTGCCACTGTGACTGTGGAGGAGGGGGTCAGCCCATCCCAGGGAGGGTTATTGAGCTGCATCTGCTAAAAGCATGGTCCCACTGCCAGCAGCTGTCGTGTGAGAGGCCAGAAAAGCACTTTGCTCATGCCATGCCTGGAAAAACGTCCCTGATTTCACAGGATCCCAGAATGGTTTGGGTTGGAAAAGGTCTTAAATCCCATCCCATCCCAGCCCAGGCATGTCAGGGACCCCTGCCAGTGTCCCAGGTGCTCCCAGCCCCAATGTCCAAGCTGGCCTTGGGCACTGCCAGGGATGCAGGGGCAGCCCCAGCTGCTCTGGGCACTCAGGGGCAGGGCCTGCCCACCCTCTGAGCAAAATATTTCTTCCCAGTCTCTAATCTGACCCTGCCCTGTGCAGGTTTAAAACCATTTTCCCTTGCCCTTAGAAAAAGTCCATCCCAGCCCCTGCCCACCCTGCCAGGGAACAATTCCTGCCCAAGATCACACCTAACCCTGCCCTCCTTCAGTTCAAAGCCATTCCCCCTTGTCCTATCACTCTGTGCATATAAAAAGTCCCTCTTCCTCCTTTGGACACTGGAAAGGGCTCTAAGGTCATCCCAAAGCTTCTCCTGTCCAGCCTCAACAATCCCAGCTCTGCCAGCCTTTCCTGCCAGCACAGCTGCTCCAGCCCTCTGCTCATCCTGGAGCCTCCTCTGGGCTCTCTCCAGCAGCTCCAGCTCCTCCCTGGGCTGCTCCCAGGGCTGGGGCAGCTCTGCAGGTGGGGGCTCACCTGAGGGGCTCAGGGGCACAATCCCAATCCCTTTCCTGCTGCTCTCTCCTCCTTGGCTGCAGCCCAGGATGCCGATGGATTTCGGGGCTCCCAGCACTCACTGGTGGCTCCTGTCCAATTTTCACCCACGAGGTCCCCAAGTCCTTCTCCCCAGGGCTGCTCCCAGTGAATTCTCCTCCCAGCCCATGCTCCTGGCTGGGATTGCCCCAACCCAGGAGCAGCCCCTGGCACTGGGAATTGTGGAACTTCACGAGGTTCTCCTGGGCCACTTCCCAAATCTGTGCTGCCTTTCCCAGCTGCACATGAGAGCCTGTTCCCACAGAAACCCAAACGCTCTCCAAAGGGAAGTAAAACCAATCCCTGCCAATGGAATGCACCTTCCCAACCATCCCCACGTGGCTGTGGGATTTTGATACTGAACAGAGACACAGGATTTGGCCAGAACATCCCCCAGTCCACAGCTGCCACAGCACATTCCCACCGTGCCACACAGAGGGATCATCTCCTTTCCTGCCCCAAACCTGCCCAGGCACCCCAATCACCCCAATTCCCATCACCCCACTGGAAGACTTTGCTATTTTGAAGGACAGGCTGCTGAACCAAACAGGGTTTTGCTCCTGCTGAAATAGCTGGACTTGTAGGATGGATTCAATTCAGTGAAGTGTCAGCCTCTTGATGAATTGGATAAATGCTGTTGCCAGATAAAGCTGCTTGTTGTATTTTTGTTTTATTAAAGAGCAACACGGCCGAGCAGTAAAAACCTGGTACCATTTTGATATGGTTTATGCTGCTGCATGGAAAAAAGCCTTTCATGAGTGTTGTTTAAAGCAGATAAGGAACTGAATGTGCTGAACACATGGGCAGAACAATCTCTCCAAACCAGCTTAACTGGGGTGATCAGGAGCAGATTCTCACTGGTGTCTGCTGGTTTTTAATGACATACTTGTCAACATGTAACCTTAGAATGCAGACACCATGGTAACAGTTTTAACACAGTCTCTTTAAGGAGAATAATTGTGTGAAGCACAAATAGAAACATCTTGACTCTTGTAGTCTTTTAATCCACTTAGAGAAATGCTTTTCAATCCATCAAGCAGCGTTTTCTGGATCTTGTTGAACATCTGTCTTGGACTTACTTGGAATAAAAGTCTAAGCAGGTCCACCCTCACTGTGTTTGCTGTGGCCCTTATAAAGAGAATTTAGATGTAATACTTTGATATTAGATTTGAGCTGAAGAGCACCACACAGAAAGGATTATGCTATTCACTAGGTTATATAATAATAAAACTTGTTCCTGTGCACTGAAATACCCAAAAATGTGCATTATTTTAGTCATGTGACTGGTTCCAGTGTTTGGGATCTTGTGAAATTCATACACTGAGGTGCAGGGATAGACTCTGTGCATTCCAGCACACCCACAATGTGTTACACTGATGGAATCATGGAATGGTTTGGGATGGAAGGGACCTTAAAAATCATCTCGTTCCAACCCCTGCCATGGCAGGGACAGCTCCCACTGTCCCAGGCTGCTCCAAGCCCCATCCAAGCTCTCCTTGGACACTTCCAGGGATCCAGGGGCAGCCCCAGCTGCTCTGGGAATTCCACCCCAGCCCCTGCCAGGGAACAATTCCTGCCCAAGATCCCATCCCTGCCCTCCTTCACTTAAGGCCATTCCCCCTCATCCTGTTGATGCCTTAAGTTCCAGCTTCCATGTTTTCCAGGTTCTGCCCTGCATTAGGGTGTAACTCTGAACTCCATGTCCAGTGTCAGCAAGTCCTGCTCACATCCCAAGCACACACAACAATCCTTTGGCAGCCCCAGAACCCAGGACACCGCTGCAGCTCCAGGCCCAGGAAGTGCAAAGAGCAGGGAATTGATGGAGCAGCCTGGGAGGGTGGGACTGCAGCACCTGGAGCTGGAATTGCACAATTACCCCAGTGTGGAAATGGACCCAAACTCATAAATAAGTGAGAAACTCCTGACCTGGGCTCCATCTCAGGCTCTTGCACTGCCCAAGGTGAATCCTTTGAAGGGATTTTAATAAATCCCCACTTTACTCCTTTAACCCTGTCCAGCCTCTGTTCCAGAGCATCACTGTCACTCCA
Organism: Anthoscopus minutus; assembly: GCA_013399455.1. NCBI lineage: Eukaryota > Metazoa > Chordata > Aves > Passeriformes > Paridae > Anthoscopus > Anthoscopus minutus. Next base: position 3,475 of record VWYI01014539.1, on the reverse strand, counting down.
TGCCCATGGGAAATTCCCTCTCCAATCCTCCTGGAGCCCCTGAGGTCTCCCTGGATCCCTCTCCTCTCCAGGTTTAACTCCTCAGCTCTGGGGCTGAAGCCCCTCAGGGTCCCTCTGAAAGAGAGGGGAAAACTGTTCCCAATCCCTGAGGCAGCTGCACCCCCAGCTCCACAGGAGATGCTGCTTGTTCCCCTGACCCCACAGAAATTCCATTTCCATGCTGAAATCCCATGAAAACGCAGCAGAAGCTGCCTTTACTTGATATTTGCTCTCTGTTAGTTAAATTATGGGTTGGCTTTTAGCAATAACAATACCAATGGCTACGCTTGCTGCATCTTGAATGTTCATCTGCTAGAGAGATTTTCTGCTTAACACATTAAAAGTGGGTAAAGAAATAATTTATTTTATTTAATTCTTAAAAAATCCTGCGTTTCACTTAAGGGAATTAGTGCCTTTAGCAATAAACACAACTATGCAATAAATGGCATATGTGGGATCTATTAACCAAAGTGCTTGACTCTGCCATCTGAATAATCCCCTCTTAGAGTTTCATTTTGAAAAGTTTGTATGTAAAAGATTGCTCAGAGAGTTTGTTTATTTAAAAAAAAAAAATTCAATTAAAATAGATCTGACAGCATTGGGGTTTTGTGACGTTGCTGGGCTAAGTTTTGATCTTCTCAAATGTCATTTTCCAACCCTCAAAAAAATTATTGCCAGTGTGAGATTGTGTCTATCGATTTCTAGTTTATATGGAGAAGACAGCTCCAAAGTGTTTCTGCCTTTCCTGTGTTTCTGCCATCAGTTTTGCAAAAATGATCAATTTTGTACACTTAATAAATCAAGGCAGAGAGAATAATTCCCATTCTAGAAATGCAGCAACAGCTTAGAGTGATCAGGACAAGACTGATCTCCTTGATTAAAACAAGAATACATTCAGCCCTAAATAATAAATATTTTATTTTCTCGTATCTTTTGGATCTCTCTGTATAAATTGTAATACAAGACACCTTAATATAAATTTTAATATT
>VWYI01014538.1:0-13014 GCA_013399455.1 Anthoscopus minutus | reverse complement strand
ACCAGAGCACCCAGAACACCCAGAACAACCAGAAAAACCAGAGCAACCAGAGTGACCAGAGCAACCAGAACAACCAGAACAAGAGGTCTGGGAGTGTTGCTCTGAGTTCAGTGGGAGCAGGATCTGCCCTTCCAACTCCTCCTCTCATTTCCCTCCCTTTGCTGCTGCATTCCCAAGAGCTCCCCTGGATTTTCCCGGGGTGTCAGTGTGGGGTGGCTGTGTCCTGCAGGGTGGCTGCCAAGGCTCTGGGCTCTGCTCAGGCCATGCCTCTCACAGGAATTGTTTTTTTCGCTGGTTCCCAGGGAGCACTGAGGGATGAGATCCCAACACGAGGCATTTCTTTCTGAATTGTAACTTCCTTCCCATCTTCCACTTGATTTTAAAGCCAAATAATTCAGAGGAGCCAAAAGTTCCATCCCTCACCTGCCTCTGAGACTGCCACACAAAACCAGGCTGGTTTTTGCATCTTTTACAAGGCCTACCACCCCAAAGTTCCAAGATTTTCTTTACAGAACCCACCAGAAACCTCTTGCAAGCCCTCCCAGCTATTTTTTTTATCATCCCCGGGTGCTGTTATCAGCAGGGCTCGATCCAGCAGGTATTTTTCTGTCTGAGCACAGCAAACCAGAGCTCCAGCTGCTGCCAGTCAGGATGGATTGGGCTCAAATCCCAACATCTGGCACATTCCCACTCCTCACAGGGATGTCCAGCACGGGAGCTGCGTTTGCAGGACCTCATTCCTAATGATCTAAGACACCATATTATTAAAAAATAGTGCAAATTATGCTTTCACTTACGCCATTGCCAAAGTGATATAACTCCTCTGACAGCCCTTTGTGTTTACTTTGGCTTCCCCCGAGCCCAAGGCCAGTGGAATAACTGGAGTTTCTCTGGATTTACAGTGGCATAACAGAAACTGGGGCTCTGGGTCTGGAGAACCCCTGGTTGTCTGAAGCCATAATCATTCCCAAAAACTGCTCTGCTCCCCCTGTGGGGGCAGCTGGAGGAAGGTTTTGTACAAAGGGGCTTGAGGGTGGAATGGAAATGTTGTAGAGCAATGAGCTAGTCTGGTGCAGACATTGAAATTATGAGATCTTTCAGCCTCTGGCTGCATTCCAGGTGTTAAATTCCTCTGTCCCTACGGATGGAGAAGCCAGAGGGTCTTTCTCGATACACTGAATCTGATTTTGATTTTTTTTTCTTGCTGTGCATAGACTCGAGCTCTGCGTTTTGCTGTCCTCCAGCACTTTGGAGTCACATTCTCTTTGTCATCCCTCTGATGCACCCTGCTCTTTTTTTGCCAAGCTTGGAGGCAGGACGGTGTCCCAGCAGGAATGCTGAAGCTCTGTGGGCTCTGGGTCATGCCACAGGGTGGGGATATGGATCTGTCCAGCAGGGAAAATCCCTCCCTGGGAGGCTCCATGCCCGTGTCCAGCCCGGGAGCCTCAGAAACCACAGCCCAGGGAGCCACCAAAGAGCTCTTTTAGGAAAATCTGGGAGGGACTGGGCTTTGAAATGCTGCTCAGCAGTTTCCTACCTGAGGGAATGTGTGCAAGACTTGGCTTGGCTCCCACAAGGACTCAGCCCCGTTATCAAGATTGGGTTTCAGTCGACTCGCAAGAAAACAAGGTTTAAATTCTGTGCTTTTTTTCCCAGCGGGTTCTGCTCAGCTCCAGCCCCAAGCAGCTCCTGAGGAAGGCTGGGGAGGAAAGATTTGTGCATTATCCTCCTCAGTTCCTCTTCCCAGCAACGTCAGGGGGTGAATCCAATCAAACCTTCCCGAATCCCATCTGCTTGAGGCAGGATAAGTACAAGGGACACAAACCCACCTGTGCTGCTGGGGTTGCAACTCCCAGGCAGAATTTGGGACTGAAATCCCAAACTGCACCTTTGGGATTGAAGTCTTCTGGAATCATGGTGGAAAGACAGATTCCTCCTGCTCCAACTGTGCTTTGTCTGGGATTTCCTTGAGGCTGGGGGAAAGAAATTGGCTGGAACTGGGGCAGGGAAGAAAGGCAGGGTTTGTGTGGAGGTGTGGGGAGGTGGAAGGAGGTAGAAAGGGGAGCCTACCTACATTTTTAACAGTTTCTTTACAAGTGTGATACAGGTATTTTCCTATAATAAACCAGCAATGTTCCCAACCAGCAAGTGCTGTTCTTGGCATCTCCTTTGATTCCAATTTGCTTTTCTTGCAACTGTGGGCAAGAGTCATGAAAAAGGGCCCTGCCTTACAGGTAGGGAAGGGAAGGCACTATTTTTTATACAAATAAATGTCACTCCTAAATTACCTGCTTTTGGAGCCCACCACCTGGTTTTGGCCCATCTCTGCCACCTCTGAATTGGCAGCTGCCATGAAATACAGCAAGGGGATGAAATGGGGATTTGTTCCACTGGATCTACACTCACCTCCTGCCAAGGTGGGACACAAATGAGTGCTAGAAACAATCTGGACTGATTGAGAAGTTTCCTTCAAAAGGAAGAAGTTGAAAAGAGCTTTAATTTTTAAGAAATTAGTGTTAATAAGTGGTTGAAGAATTCCCATTTTCCCATCTTTTTCAGAGCACAAGCTCTCACCTTGTTTCAGAAATCTTCTTAGAGTGAATGGATCATAATCCACGGAATAAGGAAATGCTTTAGGAGATAGAAGTCAGGGAATAAAAATCTCCTGTGTTCTGCTGTGTGCCTCCAGCTGGCCTCAGGAATCTCATGTCATGTTGTTGTGCCTGTGGATTTCTGTAAAAATCAGGACCATCCTGATCCCTTCCAAAAACTCTGCAGGAAAACATCTGTAAAGGAAATCCAGCTGTGGCTGTGCAGAGCAACACAGCCTGGAGAGATTCCTGGGTGAGCTCTGTGCGCCTTCTGTGTGTCTTGAGTTTCGTTATTTGAGGTTTTATGTTAATTATTTCTATTCCTTTAGTCCCTCTTGTCAGCCAGACCATTCCTAATGAGGTTTTTAATATTCCTACTGAGTCCAGGATGTGGAGTTCCATTACCAGTTTAGAATTGCAAACTCATCCTTGATTAGAGATTAATTCTGAATTGGTTCTTTCTGTTAAAAATTGAGTTAGGCCAGGTTTGATTCAATTTCTAAATGGATGGTGATGCTTAGAACTGAGTGCAGTGCAAGACATCCCTTATCAAAATGATGTGGATGTTTTCATACAACAGGAATGACATTACTGAACAAAACTACTCAGGTGAGGAACAGAAAAGACTCAAAAGTCAATCTCAGACTCGGCTCAGGAAGTTAAGGAGGAAGCATCCTTTAATTAAGAGTTTCAGGGGGGAAAAAGGATTATTTAGTGCATCTTGAGCTTTGAGGATGTCCAGGTAACTGCTGAGGAACAAACCTCAGCAGCTGTCAATAATTGAGGGGAATTATTTAACCTGGGTAAAAATATTCCTCTTTACCTGTCTGCAAGCCCCTCACTGAACCTTCCACTGCTCTGGGAGCACAGAAGGGCTGCTCCTGCCTCAGCTGGTCCTAAAGCTTTGGGAAAACGGCATCAGAGCTGAGCAATGCTCCCCAGCCCAGCTTTTCTACCACGGGCTCAACAGCAGTGCCCAAACTGAAGTCATTTTGTGAAAGAAGGGCTCAAATCTCCCATTTCAGAGCGCAAGGAAAGGGTGTGCAAGCCCAAGGCTGAGGGACATCCCAGCTCCCTCTCCTCAGGAGGAGGTTTGGCCCTCCAGGGACCCCTTTTTCTGTAGGAAATCTGCACTGGAATCCCTGAGCCACACACGTCCCTGCTAATCCTGGAGATAACTCTGCCCACACGTGGCTCCTTCAGCCCCACCACCCAAAGGTGAGGTTTTCTCAGGGAAATGTCTCTGTTTGCTGAACCCAACGCGAATTTTTCCCAATATTCCTGCAAGACTGATGGTAACAGTAAACTTCCCACCTTGCAGTTCCAGGAACAGAGCTGCTGAGGTTTTCCTGTACGAGCTCCAGAGGGCCAAGACAAACCCCAGTGTTGGTGGCTCCTCCAAAATACCTCAGGAAGAATGGGACGTTTCCATCCACCGCTGAATATTGACTCTTGCCGTGCTGCTGACCTTCAATCATTCGATGACATCACATTGTCCCTTTGAATCCATGTACAAATAAGCTGAATTTCCATCAGGGAACATAAAATGCTCCATTTTGCCTCACTCTGCAAACTGTTTATGGGTTCCTCGCAGCTTTCAGGATTTTTACAAGAGAACATCCACTGTTCCTTTCCTGGCTCGGCTCCAACTGGACATGTTAACTTTGCCTAATTTCCAAGACATTTCGTGGGGAAGGCTCCATAATACAAGGCATGTTTTTCCACCAGGGAACTCACAGCAGCATTATATATATTTTTTTTTATTATTATTGTTTTATTTTATTTTAAACTCTATTTTTTTCCCAGACAAATTAAACCTCCTTTTTATGAGCTTCTTCTAAAGGGGGTAGAACAGTAGCTGGCCTTGTTAGATATTAGTGCTGCTGTTGGGAAGGGCAATTGTGTAACTGCAGGGCCTCAGGATTTTACACTTTCTGGAGTTCATTAACCAAAAGCTTCTGTATTTGAACCTGCGAGGTTTGAGCTGGACGGGGCCCAGGCAGCGAAATCAATCCAGTCCCGCAGCACAGAACTAATTGTCATCATATCCAAATGTGCAAATATACAAGAAGTCTACAGCAGCAGAGGCAGGGGAAAATTGAGGGCTTTCANAGCTTCCTTTTTTTTTTTTTTTTTTTTTTTTCTGGGTATTATGTTGCTGAAAAGTTTTTTACGCACTTCCTCGCCGCCATAAAATCCAACATTGAAAATATGTTTCCTATATGAAAAGATCTGTCCCCAATTGAAGGGTTTTATATCCCCTACATCCATCTAATCAAATGCTTTCCGCTGAAGTCATATATTTGACCACATATTGGGCAGGGGAGGAGTTGGAGGAGATTTCTCTTCTTGTCAAAGCTTGTAATGTCACCAGATAATTCAGGAGGAGAGGGACCTTTTTTTCCAGCTCCTTTTTCCAGCTGCAGCACGTGAGGAGAAGGAGGCGCCTTGGGGCAGCTTCTCCTCCCTGCCCTGCAGGAAGGACACTCTAAATTTTAATAAGAGACAAACTCACATTAATTGGCCAAGGAACGTGGTTGTGTCCAGCTGCACCCTCGGGCTCCACCTCCCTGGCCCAAAGGTCGGGAAGGATCCTTGTGCCCCGGAGCTCTGTGAGCCCAGGCTGTCCCTGGGACCAGGGCAGTGCTGCTCTGGTTTAGCTCCAGTTTATCTCTCACAGGAGTTTTTCACCTCACCTGACATCTTCTGTGGCCTTTGCAGTGCCAGAGAGGAGCGGGATCTCCCCCCAGTGCCAGTATCACCACAGCAGTTATCAGAGGAAACCTCTCGTCCTCTGACTGACGCCCTCATTTAAATGTCTGCAGAACAGAGGAGTTTAGCCAAAATTAACCTAAAATTCAGCTCGAGTTTATGAAGAGAAACACAATCATGAGGCTGTCTCCCATTGTGGTTTTATTGGCAATTTAATTCTTGGAGCAGGAATGAGGGGTCCGGGTCTAATCGGAACAGATTCTTTCTAAATAAATAGGACTATGTTTAATTTGCTTACATTTTGAGAACTCCAAGGATGCTTCCAGAGAAGGGCTGCTTTTTTTCTCCAAGGTGTTGCCATATGGTTTTAATTTCTCAGAAATCTATAGACCAGCTTGTTCCCTGAGAAAACTGTGCCAAGTACGGCTTGTCAAGATAGCTGAAAATGTAATTTAACATCTACTCTTTTCCTAGAGTGACTCCTGACTTGTACAGCAGCAATGTTTCCAACTGGAGAAGTCAAAAGACCAGCTAAAGGGTGAAATCTAAAATATTTATTATTTACCGGACACGGAAAAGAAAATATTTTTTTACTTCTTATGTTCTAGGCACTGGTGTGACATGGACAAATTTTGACAACCTTTTTCAAAACGCCAAACAGCGTGTGCTGCTGCAGCCCGAAACGGAGCAGAGTTACACAAATAAACCAAGGGCATGAAGCCTTCCCTGGGCAGATAAAAGCACAAATCCCCAGCTGCCCACGCTGGCACTGCAGAGCCATGGCTGGGCTGCCTGCGTTAAATTAAGCCAATGCATCATTTCGGGTTCCCTCTCCTCTCCGCGCTGCCTTTCGTATCCCGCTCGCTATCTCTGTTTGTTTATTCTGACTCAGATGTGAGTGCAGTGGGTGATTAAAAGTGAATCTTACATGAGGGACCCACGGCTCGAGCCAAACATTTGCTGGGTAACTGTAAACCCCAAAGTCCATCCCTGCCTTTGCCGTCACTGCGGTTGGTCCATTTTCACACTATTATTATTTTGTCTCAGAATTCCTCTGTTTATAAAATAGGGACAGGAACACAGACTAAATATAAATCCCATCGGTTTTGTACCAGAGCAGCTGAAAAAAAAAGAAGCCTGGATATTCAGAATATTCCCAAATCTCCTGTAAGGTGCTCAGACAGAAACTTGAAATCGTTCCTGGAGGAGAAAGGAAGATGTTCTAAGGGTGATAAAATTATTTATGGATTTGCCTGGTGATTTATCCCTGTGGGATTCTCTAAAGTGGTGTCACTTGTAGGGCTGGATGGAGAGAATTCTCTCCAGCATGGATCAGTCCACCCAAAAGTGCCCTCCTTGCTCCTGATTCCTGCTAAACTTTATGGATTGGACCTGGATATTTCCACCAATTCTCTATGAAATAGCAGGGTCTGAGCCTGGTTTTACTTCTATATACGCCATAAAAAGAAATACAGCTCAAGAAAACCCATCCAGAGACATCAACATCTTGGAATATCAACCCCAAAAACCCAGTAAAATATGGTTCTCTCTGAAAGGAAGGGAGGGAAGAAGGAAAGCAAAAGGAGGATGGTAATAATTCTGGGCACAACGGTGGCAGCTTCAAAATTGAAAGGTAATAGTTGCTAGCAACTATTTGCACGGCAAATTTAAAGGAAAATTTGGCAATTTCAAACTGTAAATCGTCCCCCATGCAGAAGAAATAAATCCCAGGATTTTTTTGTCCCCTGATATATTGGTGCAGATTGGGTTGTGTGGATTGAGGCAAAACCCAGCACCAGAACAGTCAGGAGAAAACTCTGTCAGATTTATTCATCTGAGGGTCTGGCAGCTCTCAGGTCTTGGATGGCTCTTTCCATAAAATTGATGTTTTGTTAAAAAAAAATTAATGAACATTCAAACAAACAGTCTGAGGGGGAAAAAAAGTGACACTGAAAAAACTTCTTTCACAGCTGAAAAAATCCAGAATGCAGGAAAAGCTTTATCAAGTCTTATTAAAGATAAATAACAAAATTTTTTAATGTTCTTTGCTTTTAAATATTTTATTAATAAATGGGTACATACAAAACAAAAATTAAAATTTCTGTTAAAATTCTCCAAGTTCCACATCCTACAATGTCTCTGAGTAGCAGGGTGTAATTTTTATTATCTGTAATAATGGTATTTGCAATGGTTTTTTTGCTTGTAAAATATTTTTTCCAAATGGCTCCTCCAAGAGAGGGAAAAGGAAAAGTAAAGAGGAAAAAGGAGAAGGAAGAAGGGAAAAGGAAAAGGATGGAGGAAAAAGAAAAGAGAAAAAAGGAAAAGAAAGGAGGAAAATGGAAAAGGATGGAGGAAAAAAGGAAAAGAAAGAGAAAAAAGGAAAAGGAAGGAGGAAAAAGGAAAAGGAAGGAGGAAAAGGGAAAAGGAAGGAGGAAAAGGGAACAGGAAGGCGGAAAAAGGAAAAGGAAAGAGNGGAAGGAGGAAAAGGGAAAAGGAAGGAGGAAAAGGGAAAAGAAAGAGAAAAAAGGAAAAGAAGGAGGAAAAAGGAAAAGGAAGGAGGAAACCTGTGCGAGGCTGTGGTTGGGAGCAGCCTCACAGGGATGGTGCCATTGTAGGGCTGTTGGGAATGGTTTCCATTCCCAGTTTTTCCCACTTGTCCCAAGTGAGGAATCCTGCTGGGGATAAACCCTCCCAGCTCCAGCCTGAGGCAAATTTAGGGGAGGATTCCTGTGGCCAGGAGCAGGGCATGGCCTCAGGAGCGTGGATTTCACAGCATCGGGGAATGGTTTGGGATGGGAGGGACCTTAAATTTCATCTCATTTCACTCCCTGGATGGGCAAGGACACCTCCCACTATCCCAGGTGGCTCCAAGCCCTGTCCAACCTGGCCTTGGGTGCTTGCAGGGATGGAGCAGCCCCGGCTTCTCTTTGCCCCTGGCTTTGCTCCCTATCTCAGGATGTATCTGTGGCACAGGGGGCTGAAAGGGAATAAAATCTGGCAAAGGATAGGAAAAACTTTCATGTAATTCTTGAGTCATGGCTTGGAGTAAACGTGCAATTAATCAGTGAGCATTAATCATCCCTGAGAGTCTGCACAGTCCCAGGGACGTGGTGTGCAAGGTTCTGAGCGTAGGGAAAGGCAGCTGAAGAAAATCACCATTCATCGCTGCTGCCACTCCATCTGTGCCTTCCCTGGGAGCTCAGGGCACTTGGGAATGCCAGGATCAGAGCAGGGAACTGTTTTTCTAAACACTCTCTGTTGGATTCAAATTAGCATTTGTGATCTCACACTGGCTGCAGCTCCTGCTCTGGGTGCTGGGGCGTTGGGTACCCCGGCCTGCAGATTTTCTGCCTCTAACTGGGGTATTTCAGAGGGCAGGGTTGGATGGGATATTGGGAAGGAATTCTCTCCTGTGAGGGTGGGGAGCCCTGGCACAGGTGCCCAGAGCAGCTGTGGCTGCCCCTGGATCCCTGGCAGTGCCCAAGGCCAGGCTGGATGGGGTTTGGAGCAGCCTGGGACAGTGGGAGGTGTTGGTGGAACTGGGTGAGCTTCAGGGTCCCCCCTAACCCAAACCATTCTGTGGCTGTACTGAGCAATATTCTCATCCATTCCATCACAGGCTGGAAGCCACTGGGAGGAAATTGGGAATTTTGCAGCCCATGGAACAATCCATAACTTGCATTTCCTCCTCAGCCCCATTTTCCCATTCTCCCTCTCCGCTATGGCCAAACCCCCACCTCCTCTTCCCTTCCCAACCTCCTCGGAAAGCAAAACCACGGGAGCAAAGCGAGACAACGCTCCTGGCATCTGCCTGGAGCCTCCCATGGCGCTGCAACCGGAGCACGGCCACAGAACATTGGGAGCTTTCTCCAAAGCCCCGGCGGCGGAAATCGCCGCCGCTCTTAATTCGAACCAGAATGAGATGGGCCCGGGGCGCGCACAAAGGCGGCCTTTGCTCGTTCCCAGGGTGCTGACAGGATGGGCCAGAGTCCATCCTGTGCAGCTGATGGGAGCAGCAGCACATCCTTAAATCTCAACACCTGGGCACTGCTCCGGAGACCTCGGCAGAACCTTAGAAGGGAGGTTGCAGTCGGTGCCACTGGGGAGGTCCCCGGGGGATGCTGCAGCTGGCTGGGTAAAGAGCTGCTGAGAAGGGGTTTGGAGTGGACTTGGGGATCTCTAGAAAGCTCATTTATCAATGTAAACACAGTTTAGCTGGTTCATAAATCTGTTTTCTTTCCTGCTTTTCATCGGGTGCTGCTGGTGGTGCCGGTGGGTTTCATGGTGCGCTCGGCTGCTGCTCGTGAGCGTGGGTCAGATAAAGATGAGGGAACGGGGATTTTTTTATTATTATTTCTGTTAAATAGTTGGGTCTATGTGTGCTTAGAATTCCTCTTTTTATTCCATCTCTTCTAGGGATGGGTGCACTGCTATGGAAAAAGCAGAACTGGCCAAACCAAACCTCAGCCCAAACACTGACATCAACCCAAACATTTTTGAAGGTCAGGGTGAGTTTGGATAAGTAACCCATGTACCCAGTGGTAAGTAGGGCTGGTTAGGAAATGGATTTTCCACCTTCTGAAAAATTTGGATATTGGATCTGTGTTTTTGAGCAGCTGACATTTTGATGCTCTTTTCCCCAAACCAAGACAAATCCATTTAAGTGGCAATTTTAATAGCTCCGGATCACCTCATTTGTTATTTGGTTTCTTTTTGGGAAATTGTAAGACAGTGAAATAAAAATACCCACAAAATGCAGGCAAAGGAGTGTTTGACTTTGTAAATCCACCTTCTCCAAGCTGGCTGATCTGCCTTTACATGATTTTAAAAGAATAGAAACTGTATTTCTTGGTGCTTTTGCCGCAGGTTGGGGCAGGGATGGCCTTGCAGCCCCTCAAACCTGATATTTTACCTAGAACAAGCTTGGTGTTGGGAGATTAGTTTCATTTCCATGATGTGTTTGCTGTGAAAATTAAAAGCATTTGGGCAAGCAGTGATTCTACTGGGCAAAATCATGATTATTTTGGGCATTATTCTGGGTGAAGTGGTTTCAATCCTAAAGCACAGGGCGTGCTAAGGAAGGTTGGCTTTGGACAAAAGAGAACTGCAGAAAATTTGGGAAGAGAAATATTGAGATTTTAGTATGATTGAAATACAACCATAAAATAATGTTCTTCAGCAGGTCTCTCTTCACTCACAATTTGAATATGAGACCAAAAGGATCTAATTCAGGCCCTTCTCTGTCTTTTTCCAAAGTGTTATTCTTTTATTTTTTTAATGAGCACTTAATTAGACACTGGATGGGGTTTGAAAGGCAAACAACTCAATCCTGAGCAACTCAATGCTGAGCTTTGTATCTGAAGGAAACTCCGTGAAATGGGAATCAGGTTAAATAGTTCAATTATTGTCCATTGTTTACAAGCTGGAAGAGTGCAACTGTTTGGAATTGTTGAAGTAGTTAGGAAGGTGATCGGAACATTTGCCAGCAAATGACATAAATCCAGAATTAATTATAATGGCTTAAAAGGTTAAAAATAGAGGGGATCATTGGTCCCATGCTTTATTGTGAACTGTCAGGATAATGGAATTTTAATCAGCCCGTTTATTTTAGGAAGGATTAATTGCATGGCGCGATGCAGAAAACACAGGCAGCACCACTGGAACCGGAGCCGAGCGCGTAATTTTATTAAAGCAGATCAGTTGTAGCATCTTAATTTCCTCGGACATGTTTATGGGGAGCCATTTGTTTGGTCAAGAGTGTTTCCTGGCTGTTCAAGTTGCTGAAAATGAATGTGGTTGCTGAGCCCGTGGCCTAGGAATCCAAGCCCATCCCAGCTGGAAATGGGATTCAGGGGGTGCAGCTGGAAAAGTGCAACAGGGAGCAAATAGGGGCTGGGATATTGGCTTGGGTCAGGATTATCTGGAGGCTTTCACTGGAAGAAAGGGGCAGAAGGGAGGTTCAGGCTGGACAGCAGGAGGAATTTCTTCATGGAAAGGGTGGATCTGGAAGGATCTGGAGGATTTTGCTGCCCTTGTCTTTGTTCTCTCCCTGCCTCCTGTGCTTCCTCACAGACAGCTGGGCTGTGCCACGACAAGGCACTGGGGAAGTGGGTCTTGATCCAGCCTGGGAATCACTTTTATCTTCATCTTCATCTTCTTCTATCTTCATCTTCATCAGGATTAGTTCCAATTAAGTCACCTTTGCCCTCTCAGTGGAACCCTGTTCCCAGCAGTTCCCCACAGACATTGAACCACGATTGAAATCGATGAGATTCAATCGGGAAATCATCCCATTAAACCAGGAAATCCTGACTGAAATCATGGCAGATTGAAATCAATATTCATGAGCTGGTTTTAAAAAGAAAAAAAAAATCGCTGTGCTTTCTAAAAATGGAGATTTTAGTGAGACATCATCCATGGCTTTTGCCAGAGAGCTGCTCGTACAGAGCACATGACCACAGCTTTTGTCACAAAACCAGAGCAAACAGAGCTGGGGGGACCTGGGGGGATTGGTGAATAATTTCTTCTTCTTTTTCTTCTTTAAATAAAATTATTTGTTTAGTTTGAAAGCCTATCCAGGCTGGGCTGGAGGGAGCAGCTGGCACAGCCACATGGAGACACTGCCCCTTCCAAGAGGAAAAGGGGCTCACATGACAATTTCTGAGTTACTCCAAACAAATAAACATGAAATGGAGTGGAGGAGAGTCCTCCACTGGATTCCTGTAATATTCCATTTATAGTTTCAGGCTTCTCCCAGGCTGGGATAAGAAAATGTTGGCTGGCATCTCCAGAAAGGAAAGGAAATATTCTCCTGGAGGCAACACTTCGGGATTATCAAGTGGGTTTTTATTTGGTATCAATAATAAATCATTACTGGGCCCATTTGGTTGCAGCCAGAATGTAAAATACACCCATTAGTAGGGTTGGAGGTTGCTACATTTGGCCTGCAAACTCCTTTCTCTGTGCAGCTCCCTGTCTGCGCTTCTCGTGGTCTTTGGAGGCCCTTCAGTCAATGATGGTGTTGAAATTCAACTCAAAATGCCTCTTCAGACCAAAACCAGCACCATTTTTCCATTTGGAATGGGACTTTTCTTACACCTTTGAATTTTTGCTTCACCTCAGATGTGTTTTGAGTGGGGAACCTCTCTGCAAACAACTCCTGCGGGGAGGTTGGACCTCAGAAAATGGTGTTAAACACTTGTTTTGACTGTGCTCATGAGTTTTGACCCATTTGTTTTGGCCCTATGCAGGGTGGTGGAAGGAGACACAGAGTTCCTGGGGCAATGTTTTTTCCACGAAAACATTTGAGAGGTGAATGTTTGAAAGCAGAACTTTCAAACCTTGCCCGAAGAGCAAGGATAAAGCTGCTGCTTTGATTAAAACCAAAACACAACGGCCCCACTCCTCAATTTTTGCCAGAAACGCTGTCAGAGGGGGAACGTTTTGATGAAGCTCCCTCAAAATCTGCAAGGCAGGTGGGCAGCACTTGGAAGGGATGCGCGGCCTGCAGAGCTCACCCTGGCCAGACAAAGCACACAGCTGCTGCAGGAGGGAAGCACCCAGGGCTCCACAGGGAGGGCTCAGTGGGTGATGGCTGATGGAGACACCCCACTGCCGCTCCAAAAACGGGGTCTGGGCAGCACTGCCAGCCCAGGGAGCCCACGGCAGGACGGGCTGGGCTCCCCTGCCATGAGCAGCCTGTGCTTTCCCC
>VWYI01014537.1:4232-36363 GCA_013399455.1 Anthoscopus minutus | reverse complement strand
CTTTCTTGCTTTCTTGCTTTCTTTCTTTCGTTCTTCCTTCCTTTCTTCCTTCTGCACTTCCGCGCTTCCGCACTTCCGCACTTCCTTCCGCACTTCCTTCCTTCCTTTATTCCTCTCTTTCTCTCTCTCTTTCTCTCTCTTTCTCTCTCTCTTTCCCTCTTTCTCTCTTTCTTTCTCTATCTCTCTCTCTCTTTCTTTTTCTTAATTTCTTTTTCTTCCTCAGTGATGTTGTTTAGTACAAATGGGGTTTAACTCAGAGAGCTTGATATATATTAAATAAAATGTAGATAATGAGAATACAAGAAGTATAACAACTTAACAGTCATGGCCACAATAATATCCATTTGCTTAAATATTGACAATACTTAAAATCTCAGGGCTTGTGTATCTCCAACCCATGAACAGGAGGAGCAGTACATAATAATCATGACCTTGTTCACATTGCTCTGAGCATCCAGATAGAGAACCAAAGGCCACACAGTCAGCCCTTCATTGAGCTGTTCTCTTTTAATGTGCTTTTCAGGAGGAAATCCTTTACTCTATGCTTCCTATGCTTTCTTGGCCATAGGTGTGTTACAAATCAGAATGGAAAGTTCATATGATGAGAAGATATACAGGCTTTTCTGCTTCCAACAGTCCGCCCAAAAATACAACTCAGGGACAGGAAAGAAATTTTATCATGCAAATGAAAGGCTGATATTTCTAAAGACATGGGAAAAAAAGAAAAAAGTTATTATTTTATCTGATCCAAATGTATGGTGCATGCTCAGAAGCCAGAAAGCAAATAAAAAGAAGAGAAAAGCCCAAGCGTTTCTAGCTCATAAGTATGTACATTTCTTTTTCTTTATTTCCCCTCCTTTGTCTTAATCCTGTCAGGAAATTGAGACAAGCTGGAACCATTCTCTCCTCTCCTGCTTCTACAACACTTTAATCCTCCTGACATAATCTGTTTCACAGTTGCTTAACCTATGAGGTCTTCCTAAGGGGCACAGTCACCCCTATTTCTCTGAGTTCTTGTCACCTTACTGTTTGATGTGCACATGTGCCCCTCCACACAGAGGCACTCACAGAACTGCTTCCTTTGGCAAAATCTGCCTGATTGCACATTTCTCAGGAGAGAGAATTAATGCCGCATCTCTGACACACACCTTGGTTCTCCCCAGCAGCACCAGCCTGGAAACCATGCAGGCATGAGGAAGCAAAGGTTATTTTGGATGGAGGAAATGTGGTTAAGGTGATTCAGTGAGGAGAAAGCCATGATGAGTGTCTGACTGTCTGTCTGTGTGACTGGCTTTGAAGAGACCTGTGGACATCAGGAAGGTTGTTCAACAATTCCCACTGTGGAAATCTGTTTGCAGCTTTGCCAGATTTTTATCATTGATGTTGCAATTGCCAATGGTTGTCTTGTCTCAAGCTTATTACCTATATGAGTCTGGCTAAGTGTGTACCCAAGTGATTGTGTGTATGTGTAGGTATGTAAGTGTTTATGCATGCAGATATATTTATTTGTGTGTGAGTGTTGGCCAAAATACCTTATTTACCTTGCAAGGCTTGGTGGGCTAGATGCTTTGATTCACAGCATTGATTTGTAATGTGTCTTTTCTTCTAAGTTACTTGACTTAGACCAAGCTATTCGAAGAGTCTCCCTTAAAAGGATTAAAGGTTCTACTGGCAATAACTTATGAAGGGAAAGTGCTGATAAGTAACACTCTATCTCTGACAACTTTAGTGTCAAATGGCAATTATTCTTTTCAAAGGCCTCATTTTCTGTGCTACCCATCAGGCTTTTGATGTGTAGAACTAGAGATGACTGTTGTGTCAGCCAACACCTGTGTCTTTTTTTATACCTGTGAATATCCACTCAAATTTGCACATTATTTTAACAAGACTCCTGGAGTTTATCAGTGCTCTGTCAAGATTTCTTAGATATTATTATCCAAAATCTCCTAAGTCCTTACTCCCTGAGCTCAGGTCTCTCACCATCTAGGATGACTGTGCTTTTCACATGCCATCCCCATAAATCAGTGGTACGTTTCACCTTCCTTCCACACTATTCCCAAATACTACACATGTGCTGTGCTCATGGGAAGCACAGACTAAGACTTTCCTGGAAAACAACCACTCAAATGCATCTGTTCAGGGAAAGATGGTGAAGCAAGTAAGAGAGGGTTTAAATGGCATGTAGTCAGTGTGGCATGCAGTATAAATGACCATTAAAGTAAAAAGGGAAAAGAAAAAGCTCTATATTGAGCTGTTCTCTGCATAGAAGCATGGTGTGTCAGAAGGCAAGTATTGTACTGTAATAGTCTGTATCTGTGATGGAAGACCATAAAAGAAGGACTAGAGATGGCCATTCAATCCTGTCAAGCGAAGAAGTTTAAACACTGCTTGCTATAGCTGGTATGACAAGAATGAGGAGTGTCATTTGTCTAAATACAAAGTCTAAAAGACAATTCCCCCTGGTTCTAGATTCTGCTTACCTCAAGTAATAAAATCTTAGCTCATCTAGGCTCACTAGAAATAAAAAATGTACCCCAAGTTGATGAATTAAGCAGTTATTAAAAACTTGGGTAACTCTTTCAGAGCACTGATTTATATTTATAAAATCCAGATTCACTACTGGAACCCTGCATTAGATTGTTTCCCTTATCCTAAAACCTCTCTTCCCTCAGTGGTGCATGTTATGAGCCCTCTGAAGTTCTACTGGTGAGAGAGGAACCTTGCAACCCACCATGTGCTGCATTTAGGAAAGATGCAATAGTTGGTGAAATGGTCCACCTGGACTTAGCTTCCCTCCCAAAGTCACAAGTGACAATATCTTCAAAACTAAAATTTAAGATCTGGGTTTAATCTTGCTCAGGTTTGGAGACTTTGTTCAAATCTGAGAAACTACAGAGCAGAGAAATGGGAATATCCACCAAAATCAGCATGGAGGAGAAGGGACTTATTCAAGAGCAGCACAGAGTTGCACACAACAAAAAGTAGACCAGAACAGCTACCAGAACAACTTCAGACAACTTCAGACAAGTACAGATTTTAACATATTTCTTGAAAATTTGACCAACAGGCATCTGAAACCCATTAGGACAGAAGAACTGCATTTGTGACTCACTTGAGTCTGTTTTTGTAAGATTTCTTCACACTGCAGCTCCCAAAGCACTAGTATGACCAGCTAAAACTCTGATAGCTGTCTCTAAACAGACACTGCCTTCTCTAAGGCTAATTCTCTGAATTACTCTGTGTCCCACCACCTCCAGAGAGAAGGCAAGGATTCTTCACACACCATCCCAGAAGCTGGGCTGTGTTTGTGGAGAAGATAACCCTGCCACTGGGTTTGTTATCCCCTAGCTCAGACGGGCTCCTACAAGTGATACATCATAGAGTAGCACAGATTTTTGTGACTGACTCTGTGCTACCACCTTAAATTCAGCAGAAAGCATCTCATTTGCTGGAAATCACAAAATTTATTTTCACAAACCTCTCTGCCTGCAGACCAGACCTGAGATACCGACCATTTCTTAAACAATGCACAAAGGATTTAAGTTCCTTGCTAAGCAATCCACAACCTTCCCCCCTCAAAAAAGTCATACCTTTTCCATATGTGTGTTACGTGTTTCATATAATTTATTGCACACATGGTAAAAATATATCTGACAATATATAAAATGCAATTTTTAAAGGAAGAAAAAAATAGAATTGGCCTATTGTTCTGCTGCTTAAAATATGGGACACCACACGATATACATTAAAATTATAAGAATATGTTGAAAATATTTTATGTCATTCCATGTAATATATTTGAAATATCATGACAGTTGCTATAGGCTGTAATACGTTCCATATTGTCTGTTATATTCTAAATGTCTGTGTAATACATTTCATGAAATACATGACACTTGAACAAATGAATCAAACTTTTCCCTTTGCTTAATGAGAGTGCATGTAATAAATAAATTTAGATGTATATTCATGAAAGAAATAAAGAAAACAACTTGTTTATTCCTAACACCTTTTATGTTCTTACTAATCGACATATGGGTAAACAAGCTCTTATTTATAGTAAACAAGGATTTCATAGAAGCCATAAATTTACTTCAGTACACAAATTCTTCAATTACGGGTTTGAAATGATCAAACACAGAGTATACATAATACTCTGTGATTTACATAAAACAATGAAAACAGAATATAGAATGAAACTAGACAATCAGTCAACTTGCAGAAGTCACTTTACAAATATTTCATTGAAGTCATAAAGCTGTTTGATGAAAATCATCCTTCACACAGATGCCACAAAAGAGCATCGCCCACCCAAAAGTCCAATGCATTGTTACCAATTGCCTGACATATTGTTGTGCCGAAGGACTTGGAATATTATGTTCCATTCCAGTGCAAAAATAGAAAACCATAGAGACGGAAAAGATTTATTAGCTTCCCTTTCTTCTCTTTCCTAGCAGCCTGATCAGGACGACTTCCCATTGTATGTGACACAGAAAAAATTCCCTGTGTTCTTATGCTTGTGGTGCTTTACAATGGAGGGAAAAGAGGAGGACCAGCTTCAGAGATGGACAAGGTGGCGTCACAGCAAGGCAGCAACATGTTCTCTATATACACTGGTGACAGGAGAAATCAGGAGCTCACCTTCCCACAGAGCTAAATGTTAGGAGACTTAGAAGGGGTAGGATATCAAAACTCAGAGAAAGAATACCTGTGGGTTTGGGACATCCCTTTTGTTGGAGGTTTCCCATGCCAGGTAAAAAAACACCTATCGGAGGAAGTGATACAGGGAAATCGGCTGTGATATCACTGAAGCCACTTCTCCCTCTGACCCATTCAGTGATTACATGATTATATAAATGCAATAATTGCTATGTCAAGAGACTACCTTAGGCAGCTTAATGAGCAGAAAGCCATTTTTATAGCCGTGGTTTCTGGACAGGCATGCTACAAACTCTTTTGAATCTAGACATGATGCAGAAATGCTGCTGGATATGAAAGGAAATACCTTTTCCAACCCAGAGGACAATTTTAAGGCTTATGCCTTTGGCCAAAATTCAGGTAATCTTGGCCCACTCCACCAGTTTGCTCCCTGTTTGCTTGCTTACTTGGTCTTTAAATTGCAGTTTCACTGTTGACCTACCCTCAACCTCTCCCTTGTTTAATTATCAGCACAAAGATTTTTCATTGCCATGCTAACACATGATAATGGCCAGCAGGGCAGTGGATCTCATACTCCATTGCAACACAGTTCTCCATTTGACCCCTCCTCTAGCCTAGCTTTTTCCCAGTGCCCAGACTTCCAGGGAAGAATTTAGGTTGCAAATCTGCTACTCATGTGTCTACACATAGTAGTTAAACCCACCTGTATCTTCCTGAGAAAATATGCCTTTGTGGATGCTGGAAATGCACTGGTGTGGAGCCACGTGCACCTACATCTCTGCAACCAGAGTTTGAAAAGAACGTACCATAATGTCTTCATGCCTCAGTTTCCCTATACGTGCCAGAAAATTAGAACACCTATAATTCAGGTGGCAAGTGAATAAGAGAATAATTTCTTATTTCATGAACCATGACCAGCTAGACACCTATGCAAAACACTCAAAATGTCTGAATAGCAATTCTTTTTGCAATGCAGTCAAAATCCAATGTTGAGTTTTGTCCAGATTTAGCACACGTTTATGTGTTTATAGCTCATAAAAAGTTACAGGGTTTATGCACACATTTAAGTGCTTTGGAAGATAGAGATGGGTTATGTACATGTGGTGATACTTCAGTGATTGACCTTCCCTGTATGTGCTATGATAGAATACTCAGGGTTAAGCAACTTTGAACACATCTTAGGGGCTGTGATATACTTATCTTCCCAATGAGTCATTATTTCCTTGCTGCTAGCTATTAATAACCCTTAGAGGAACTTTTCAAGCTGATAACCATTTCCTATCATTTTTGGCATTTTGAATGTGTTTTTATTTTATTTTCCCATTTCTCTCAGTCTCCCAAAGGCAGACAGATTCCCAGAACCCTTGTGGAGTAAAGAGATCACTTCCTGCCCTTCCCATCCTCCTGCTTCCTCCACCCTTTCCAGGCCAATAAAAGGACTAAAAGTTATTTAGACCATCTTTTTCATTTTTGATTCTGTTCTGATTTTTTTATTTTTAATGTGGTCCATTACTGAGTATTTTCTCATTTTCTGGCCCAGACCTTCATCTCCTCGATAGTCTAGATGCAACATGAACTAGTGAACTTTAAACACTTGGGGCCAGCAAGAGATCTTAAAGCAAGGTATATTTAATGAAGCAATATATATTTAATTATATTTAACCTCCCACCTGCTAAGGGGTAAAAATTCAAACACTGGCTGATAAGAAAGTTTCCCATCCAGCCTACTGAATTGCTGATTTTATTGTGTCTTGTGATGTCCTTGCTTCTTTAGCTCAGAAAGGGAATATAGGCAGTAACTGGAATGGCCAGTCCATGAATGGGGCAGACTTGAGAGTGATTTCACTTTGCAGTTCCACTTCTAAATTAAGCATGAAAGACAGGGGCTAAGGTAATCCTCAATACACTTTGTTCCTGCTCAGGATCAGCTTGCTTCCTGGAGTTAAGTCTTTTTTACAAAAGGGAATTTTAGCATGTGGACATGTGCAGGGTAAGATAAAATCTCTGCTATTTTGCACAGTCTTCAGGAAAGCAGTGATGTCTCATTTGTCTAGAGCAAAAGTGGGAAACAGCACAGATGCCCCCAGAAAGATGCAAAGAGGGAAGAAGAAGGTCTAGAGGGATTATCAGGGCTGTGCTTTAAACACATTCCACCTCACAGATGCATGAGAGAGAGAATGGGGAAAAAGACCAGGAAAGTTAAAGATAAAATAACTTCCAGATGCAGCTCTTGCCCTGCTGCAGCCAGATCCCTGCTGCCTCTCCAACATAACATTCAGCATCTCAGAGCTCATTAGGCTCTAAAAGAGGGTCATAGACAATAACTGTGTGCCTTAAATCTTGTCCATCTTACAGGCATCTTGTCTCAAGCAATCAAAGGCAGCCTATGCTGGCACAGCCCAGTAATTAGCCGGCTGTGCTTCCAGCTGGTTTGCAGGCACATGGCAGGTTAAACAATAAATAAATCAGATTAGGCTGAAATCTGTTAAGCAAGAGTGGTCCTGGCATTCAAAGCCATTTCTTCAAAGCATTGCAGATCAGTGCTCAGGTTTTATATTCCAAAGCCTGTTATCATGGGTATGGCTACATGGTACTTTGCAGACAGACACAAGTTCATTTTGGCTCAGCTTTGAGTAGGAGCTATGGATTGGCTTTAGACCAGGTGCAATATAACCTCGTGAGAGGGTAAGTATAGAACTCTAGTTGGCTTGTGGCTGATCCAAAGCTTGAATGGAGAAATCTTCTATCTTGTGTTGGAAGGATTTTTCCCTTCAAGTCCTGGGGTAATACTCGTGCTCATTTGCAAACTTCACAGCTTCCATCCAAATGAACATTACCAGTTGTGACTGCTCTGTGGACTTTGCTGTGTGCTGCAAAAGTTTTTTAATGAGGAGCTCAAGGTCTGTGCATAAAAAAGTATAGGTTATTTCTTTGTTAAAGTCAAAGATTCATTGCAGTTTCTGAGAAGACAAAACATGAGGTTTTTTCCCCAATTAAAAAAAAATAAGAGTTACCTATTTCTCTGGGATCTAGGGACTTAGGACCAAGTGGACAGGAATATTTGACTGCATTCCAATGGAGCTGACCCTACTCTCAGCCCTCTCATATGGCCTTACCACTCATGGAGAAAATGCTTCACCCTCGAGAAGAGACCCAAACCACCACCACCCTCACTCTCCAACACTTTCTCCAGAAGTCTCTGCCCATGGTCCCTTTTGTCTGCATCACCCAAAGAGTCTGAAGATGTCCCAGGTGGGCACAAAAGTGAGCAACAAACAACAGGGCAAACTCTGTCAAGTCACTGAGGCTTCTGGAGATCGACTTTGTGTACAAAGAAGCTCGTGGGGAAACACAGGGGTCACATTAAGAGGAAAGGGAGCACTTTATCTCTGGAAAGACTTAGTTATGGAAAATGCGTTTTTACTCTGCTTCTACATAGTTTCAACTGTGGTAACACCTACAGAGTCCTGGCTCTTGCCTTCTTGTGCTCAGCACTGTATCAACAAAGCCGAGGAAGCTGCTCCCTGGCCACAGAACATACAATGCTGTGCCACCACAGAAAAAGGGACGAATAGCTCTAAAGTGAAAAGGATTATTTCCTGATACAGTCCGTGAAGAATTGTTCCTGTAGCAGTCAATATGATATTGGTCTTACCTCATATCTGTCATTTTCCTCATGTTCCCTCATGACAGTGGAAAGAAAGTCTGAATGACAGTGTCATAGAGCAAATATTTTTCAATGCCCAGGTTGCAGGCAGATTCTAAACCATTCAATTTCTTTTCCCATACCTCCTGTCTGTCTCTTTGCTTTGGGAGAAGAAGTCAAGAATCTGCCCAAATTAAAATATGCTGGGTTTTTTTCACCAGAGTAAATACATATATCACAGCTAGCAGGTTGCTTATAGAAGCACTTTTGAACCTTTTCAGCCTGTGTTTTGCCTCCTGGAGTGGAGGAATCTTTCCCTCTTCACAGTACCTCACTGGCCAGGCACATTGCTTTAGTTAGGGGTTGTTCTACTCAGTGGAATAAACATCTTTTTTAAAATTATTTTCAGATGGAAATAATGGGTTCTCTTTCACTCTCCCATCTTCCTCCCTCCCCCACTCCCCCGTGGAACATTCACCATGGGCTGCATCTAGAGATGGTGAAAATTTGTCATGTTTTTATCTTGCTGGAAATCTGTCAGAAATCCCAACTTCAAGACATTTTTGCCTCACAAAGCCTCTCCAAACTTCTTCCCCCCGCTTTCAAAAAACAAACAAAATAGCTTCCTTGGAGGAGAGACGGTCAGAGCTCAGCTGCTTTGAGAGCTCATCCCTTGTCTGTGCCAGGGTGGCTGTAGTTTTCCCTGCTCTACCCCAAGGAGTGCAGGAAAGGTCGGCTGTCAGCAAGGACATGCCCAAAGGCACAAGGCCATCCTGACATCGTGGGTACTTGGCAGCTGGAGAGCGGTGCCTTGCTTGGGCTCGCTGCTCTGATAACTGGTGACAGTTTTGGGCCCCGCCCTTCCTTCCTATCCCCGATTCTGCACTTATCTGACTGCATCCAGGACAACTCCTTCAGCTGTCTTTATCAATGACACATCTAACAGGGGTTGATGGAGATACTTTATGGGTTTGGCAGTTAGAGATGCGGTGGTGCTACATATCATCTCACCCAGATCACCCCAAGAAATAAAACTGGTTGAAGCACACGCTCACAAATCCCTTAACTAGCTGAAGTTGACATACCACATTGTGAATGTTAAGAGGAAGATGTTAAATAAGGTTGATTTTCATCTGAAACAGAGACAATGCCCAAATTTTCAATTTACCCTTACTCTTAGACATTAAATTAATTTCCCAGAGGTATATGAAAATATGCATTCATATATCTAACCTTTAGATGGATATTTTGTTTAACTTTAGAGGTTGTTTTAAATCTGTCACATAATCCTATATTGCTCTGATTTCATTTTGTTTTCCCAAGTCCTTAAAGAGAATAAACTAACTAGGTTGTATTTGGCTGAAGGCACTACTTGCAAGAAGCCAGATTTGCTGTCCAAACAATTGGGCCAAAGATTAAGGAAAGATACCTTAGCGCTGTCATATCAGATCTGTTGTTTCTCATTTTCCACTTCACCCTCTTCTCTAACCTCTCAAACCAAGATGAAAATCAGCTCCTAATCCTGACTTCAGGTGGGCAAAAATAGGATGGACTCCCTTCTCAATACCTGACTGCTTCTGTGCATTAACCAGCAGGAATGGTGTACGATGTATCTCCTTTGCCAACTCTGGCTCTCGTCTCGGCCATTTTTCAAACTATTTCTCTTGTGCCAACTTTTGGAAGGACTCAGGCAGGGTGGTAGGAAACTCTTTAGCAGAAAGAGCACTTCACTATAGCATTCTTATTGTGTCATATAAATGTTACCCCATGGACATCCCCAGGATTATTGCCAGGAGTTACAGACCATTAGGGTTTCCTTCCTTGCTATGCTGTGTGGCAGCTTTTGCTTTGGCCATGATTCTACATTCACAACAGAGAGAGTTCCTATAAAGCCTGATTGTAATGGGAATGAGGAGATAGTTTTAATTCCTGGCTCAGAAAATTGCAGGATGAAAGGCTAAGTTTTTTTTGGAAGTTGTTTCAAAAGACTTGCATATTGGGTTTTCTCCTCCACAGAATGAAGCAAAACCCCACATCTCAGTACAGCATGTGTAGCAAGAAATTTTAAGGAGTTTTGTGTCAGAATTGATCAAACAGAGATGATTAAATCCCTAGTCATTTCCGACAGCCATGGCCAGAGCACACTTCTAGGACGCAGAACTGACTGCAGTGACTGACTTTGCATGAGCTTCATGTTCTTTTGGCAACTTGGAATATTGCTACAGCTGCTAGAAATAAATGAATCCATCCTTTTTTTTTCTTTTTTTTTAATTCAATTTTTTCTTCTTCTTCACCTTTTAAAGAGGAAATAATATTTGGAGATTCTGCCAACGTCTAAACACTTATTTCCAGTGGCTCTTTGCATTTTCCCAGCCTGCAACTTAAGAGTACACTATTGTTTAGAGCTTCTCAGTGATGGAAACAAATAATTATCACCACAACCAGCATGTATCTCCCCATGTATGCTGCTCCACTCACTCAATGCTGAGAACAAAACCTTAGTTGTTCTGTGTCATCTGACTGATCCTCTCCTTTTGCCTCCCTCTCTCTTGAATGCATGTGTAACGTGGCTTTATTTGCAACTCTGTCAGCCTAAGCAAGATTAATGTTTGCATGGGGGTGCAGAGCTGGCTCAGAACAATATCTGCTTTGAGAGTCTTGCTCTAGAGATGGGTGCGGGATTATTCCTTATTTATTTATTTATTTATCTATTTGTATTTGAATGTCTTATTTCTTCTGTAGCAAGCATTGGCTGCAGGCCCACAGCCAGATGGAACTGAACTGCTTTCTAAGAAAAACATGAGGAGGGAATTGCATGTTGTAATTTCTTCATAGGGGTATTTATTTCCAGTGGGGGTTGTTTTCCCCTCTCACTCCTCCCCCACCTCTGGAATTTGATGTACAAAAGTCAAGGAAGCTATCAAACTACTACTGTTGTTGCTGGTTTTATTTGCATCTGGTTTTAATACTGAAAGTTTTGGGGCAGACAGCTCCAGAAAGGGAAATCCATAGACTGGGAAGTGAAAGCAGTGACAGACTGCATCATAGTGTTCTGGTCCAGTGAAGAAGAGGAGTCTTTTGACTTGCTCTTTTCTCACAGCTTCACAGCCCTTTTGCTGGTGGTGAGTCTGCAGAGATCCTGCAAGTGCTGCAAGGGACTGGTCAGGATCCATTAACTCATTTAATACATCTAAACTGACAAGGAGCCATCAAGTGGTAACTTTATGTCATTACGGTGTCGGCTAAATTAGAAGTGGACGTTAAAGGCTCTACATGGAGTTTTTACATCCCAAAGAACCAATTCCAATTTAGTACAGGGATCAGCTCCATTCAAACCAGCAGTACTAGCTTGTTTTTCACCCAATGTCTCTGTTCTCCTCTTTCAGTAAACATATTTCAAATGCCCAAGCAAACCAGACATGTTTTCTGACCATCAGATGTTCCTTTTTCTGGTTGAAACAGAACAATCCCAAATGCCTGCTACTCAGTTCCCTCAGCACAACAGCTGGCGGAGGAAACATGCAGTTAAGTATTCTGCCTTTTTATAGCACAAATGCAATATTTTGTTCAGAATCAGCTTGAAGACATGTCTTCTCTCAGAAAAAAAAATACCAAAATCTGAAGATCAAATATCTCTGGTTTTGTTACCCTTTTTTTTTTTTGCAACAATAATGATTATGAAGTATACCTTTTCATTCTTTGGTGCTGCTTGGAAAGGGGCAATTGGTGAAGTAAAACACTGTCCCTTTAAGGTGTACTTTGTCTAAACTTACTGGGTGAGCAAGGATTTCTTCAGAATTTCAATGTGTATTCTGAATTTTTAGGACACATAAGTCCTGGGCATTAAAAAGCATCCTCTTGCTCATTTTGCGTCTCTCTGGACTTTGGGGAGGAAAGATTAAAGAATTATGGGCTGATTTATCTGATTTTCATCATGAGATGGATCTCTTTCATAGAGAATGAGGAGGAGCAGCTTTGTTTCTCAAAGCACTACACTGTATTTATGACCACTATAAAGTGCTTTCTGACCATTTCACAGAGGATGAGCACAGAATTACAGAGCAGTGAATTTCTTTGCAAAAAAGATTAAACTAACTTAAATTATATTTTTCTGCTGTTCTTTCCAGGACTGAGGTAGTCAAAATGACGAGCTCATTTGAAAAGGTAATGGATCACCAGAGCTTACACAATATTACAAATAGAATCAAGACATTTTCCTCACTGAAAAGAGTTGATGAATATATGAACCTCACACTCAGATTAGCTGTCTAACCTCTAATTACCCAGAGACTGTAGAAGAAAGACTTGAGAATGCTCCCTTCACATCTTCAAAGGCTTGAAGGCTTAAAAACTCATCCCCTACTGATTTTGAGTGAGCTCAGAGGCTGCAGCATCACCCCTGTTATAGGATGCTACAACTCCAATCAGGCTGCTCTCTCTCAAGCTTCTGCTTCACTTTGTTAGTCATGAGGTTGCAGGAATAAATGTACAAGAGGTGGCTTTAGGATTTATTTTGGTTTTCTTCAGGCATGAGGTATTTGTTGTTGCAAAGTACATGACCCCAAGGAATGCTCCTCACCACTACTGTCAAATGCTTTGCAAGAGAGTGACAATACAGTCTGTAAATACGTTGGAGGGTAGATGCCTTGTCAGAAGAGAACAGGAGGCATTAATTTTGTAAAGATTCTTCATTTCCAAAGGTCACTGTTTGCATACCATTTATTTCTAATCTCTTGGTTGCTGGTTTAGAAACAAACAAGTGGCAGGAAAGAACAAGGAGACAGAGCAGTTTGAAGGTAAAAGGGCAGAATGAGCTCATGAACCTAGAGTTGATAATGGTTTCTGGTACTTTGGGGTTGGGGTTCATCCAAGTTCAGCATACAGTTAGTTAACTCTGCATGTTCTTTACTCAGCAATAAATAAGAATCTAACATATCAAGAAAAAAAAATCTAAAATACTTTCTCAGTATAATTCCTCTGGCTCTTAAAAAATTGTGTTTTGCTTTCCTTCCCCCTTTGTCTTTCCATCTATCTGATTAATATGGAATTTGGGACAGAAAGGTAACCTTTCTATGACACTTTATTCAGGGATGCCTAAGCAGTCCTGGGATAAATGGTGCTGCTTCTCCAGCTCGCTTGTCCCCAGCTGGAAACAGCTTGGGGAAAATAACTCACAGAAATTAAACCACAGTCAAAAGATACTACTACACTGCTAATGAAACACTTTTAGCAAAAAAAGTATATGCTTAGCACTGGGCATTCATTTTACTCTGTGAGAAGGATTGAAAAGCAGGTTCCAGGGATTCTTTTTGGGCATAAAAAGAAAAGTTTGGAAAGTGGATTGATCAGTGGATGATGTCAGTAGAAAGCATTAAGGACAGTGATGATCTGTTCCAGGTACATCTAGGTGTCTTATTTTTATGCCTATGTACCAACAAGTGAATGATAGCACTATCAGAATATAATCTGTATGTAATGTTAACAAATTACATGCAACATTTTTTCCCCAGCAGATTACATGTAATTACATAAAGAAGTAGAAACAACTGCATATGATCTACAGTCCTGTGAAAACAACAGGGGACATATAATAGCTAAAATTTCTGACAAAACCAAGAAAAATTCCTCCTAGAACAATTCAAAGTTTACACACATCCATTCTAAGACACATTCTTAGTTCTTAGAACTAGTAAGGCGAGACTTTACATCTGGAGTCTTGCAGACCTTTCCTGCTGTTTTACTTCTGGGAATAGAATGGTACTTTATTATCTCCTCCCAAATAAACTGAGAGAGACTTTTCTGTTGTGTGCCACAACCTCAGCAGTGCAGTGTTCTGTGTGCCATGGCCACTGCTGCCACAGTGCATTTCTAACAAATGCAGTTTTGAAGACAGCTGCCACCTCTTCCTGCTCTTTTCTGTCCTGCAACTGTAGTAGCCATTCACCTGACAGCCCTGCCCTAGACTGGGTACTTTTCTGCCCACAACAGACAGCAAAGAAATCACCTTCATTGTCACTTTCTTCCCATGGTGGAGCACCATTTCTGCCTGAGAGGTCAGTGATGGAGCCATTGGGTCAGAGCCTGTTTCTCATGGACATGCAAAGTCTATTTTTCTTGTTCACATGGGAGGAATACTTCTCCACTTTCTGAGAGCTTCAGTACACAAGTGGGCCTGTCTGCAAACTGCACACCCACCTCTGTATTGAATAAAAGTAAACCACTGAATGTGAATACCTTCACTTGTGCTTACAGGAAATTTGCTGTGCATGTCTGCACAACTGTATCTCCCACACGAATTTCCTCAGGCATCACAATGACTAACTGCACTGTGGTGAATTAGATAGCCTGGCCATCCAAGCTTTCTTTTTCCTGATCATTTCATATATTTGTAGAAATCTCCAGAAATGAGCTTTTAGGCAGTTCCTGTTCCTTCTTGTATCAAGTCGGTAACCACAAGATGCCACATTCTTTCTTTTCCTGTGATCAGTCTGTATATCACATCCAGGAAACAGTTTCTAGCATCCTTGTGTAAGCGTGCACATATCCTTAGTGAGGACCACACTTCCTTAGGTTTCCTATGTTGTTCTGTCAAGGAGAAAGATCCCTGGATTCATGTTTCTGTTTTGATTTATTGCCCTTAAGATGAGAAGTGGCAGAACAGCTAGAGCTGAAAAATTACTCTATGGTGAATTGACCATAGCAGCTTTATTTTCTCAAGTTACATCAGACTATGGATAAAGGTTTTTCACATTTATCCTTCATTTTTCGAGCCATTCAGAAGGATTCAACCATGTAGATGAACATGTCTTTTCCCACCAATGACAGAAGAAGCTGTGGGAATCATAGGCATCCTCATCCAGCTGGAAAAGGCAGAATGGGCAGGAGAAGTTTAGGGATCAAGGGAAGAATGACCTCTTCCATCTGGAGAAGAACCCCAGAAATAGCCACCCTTGGGGCCACATGCCATCATTTATTTTTTCCTGCAAGGTAAAATAGGTTTTCATGGATGGCAATCCAATAATCAAGTGGATGATTCTTTCTGTGATTGTGTATGTTGAGGTTGACCATTCCTGAGCTTCTTAATACAGATATTATTACAGATAAATTCTGACACCTTAGGTGTGTTTTCAATAAAAAAATAGAATCTGCACATTTCCTAAAACAAATAAACAAACAAACAAAAACCAACACGACAAAACAAACAAACAAACAAACAAACAAACAAACATCCCCTTTTATAAAGTCAGGGAGAGTGTGATATCACTCCATTAGGAAAGAGGTTTCACATGCTGGCTTTCTGAAGACACAAAGGGAAAATTCCAGACTAGATCTCTCAAAAAATACTGTTTACCCTGATAAGCATGATAGATCCACATATAGCATGCAAAGTCACTCTTATAAATTTTTGTCATTCCTTCCTGGAGCAACCAATTAAAAGAGAAACACAAACAAAAGAAACCCCTATATTTTAATTATCACAGCAGCTCTTGCAACTTCGTGGCCTCAGGGAAGCTTTAAGATTCAAAATTCAGAATATATCTTAAGAGAATAATCTTCATTATTATTATTTTTAATATTAACATTATTACTATTTTGGTGTGATGCTGCATGGGTTTTTTTAATGTTTGAAACTGTCAGAGCTATTTTCTATGGAATGCATTGTTCTGAGACAAAGAATAAAAGCTTCTATGTTTGTAATTTAAAGTAATCAGAACAATAGCCAGAAAATTATCCTGACCTGAAAATCAGGAAGGAAATGTACCATATAAAGTGCTCTATTTTAAACCTCTAGAGCAGGTAAGATATACAAGAGAAAACTCATTTTGTGAAAAGCTAATACAAATGCAATAATTGCTTTAAATTGCTTCCTTATTGCTTTTCCAGAGTTGTTACTAAAACAGGAAAGGATTTTTCAGTGCAATATGTTCATCCTGAGTGTCCTTCTTAATCTCATTCACAAAACTCATAGCTTTCAGCTCCAGCCAAGCTCACCCATATGGCTATTTCAATTTTAGTGCTCTTCATAGAAATAGCATGTGCTCCCAGCATCACTCCACCAAAACATCAAGAGCAATCCAGATTCACTTTTAGTAGGGGGAAAAAAATAAATCAATTGGGAATCATTTTGTTTGGTACCAGTGTCCTCTGAATTCCGGTGCCAGATCTAAGCTCTAGAACTAGCTGCAGAATGAAATGGGAGAGAAAATTAAAACTAGAGAGGTTTGTTACAGTTGTCTGGTACCAGTTACCATGTTCCAAATGTAAGTTATCTGTGACTGCAGCCACCAGGGGAAAAAAAAAGAAAATCACCATGAAGGTGTTAAATCTGCTTAAATGGTTCCCCTTCAATTTTTGGGTATGATGCTGTCAATTCACATCAGTTGTTTCTTGAGAGTAAACTTCTGGAAGTGATTTGAGTTAATTTAAGAAAGATTTAGATACAGACTCATGATTCTGGCAAAAACTGTTGCATTTCTAAATGTTATCTTTAAGAACAGAAAAGAAGACAAATATATCATTTAGCACAATAGATAATTTCAATGCCTACAAAGCAGAACAGAAGTTTCAGAACAGGGGATTGCAGTTTCTACCTTGTCTGTCTGTTCCACACTCACACTCACATGCATTTGCTCTCTCCCTATGGGTGAAGCGATGGGCATTTAGTACTGAGGAAACTATGACTTTCTAACCGCACATTGCATGGAAGAGAAAGAGTGGGAGCTATTGCCCAGAGGCAGACTATTTTGACAAACATAAATTCACAATCTCAGGCAGAAACTAAATTGAAGGCAGATATTTGTCAGTTTTCTCTTCTCCACCCTTTTTTGACCAGCTGTGCTATTGATCCAGCCTCCCTGGAGCTGTCCACAGCTGCATTTTCCACATAACCTTTACCTGACTGATATTTATTATATGCCTTGGGACCACATCTTACCAGAGGGAATTATTTGGCCAAATGAGTACGGCTGGACTCTAGACCCTGACAGGTGCATTCAACACAAGGTGTCTTTCTTACCAGGACTGATTTACTATTGAGTTCATGACTCTTCGATGAATTCATTTAAAGGTGTTTTTCTCATGTTATTTCACAAGTGCAGCCTTGTGGACAGAGAAACTGGTGACTGAAACCTTTCTAAGGGAAGAGTTTTTGTTATATGAGGGGCAAAGCCAGTATCGTGGGCTTTGACCTGTGCTCTCAGGAGAAAGGTGGTTTGCAAATGTTCAGTAATACCCTTCTGTCAGGGCTTCCTTTCTGCTATTCTCAGCACTCATTCACAAGTCAAAAAATATCTAATTTTCTCTGGATGATTCCCAGACACCAAGTCCGCTTTGAAAATGGCAGCCTAAAAATAAACTTATAGATTGAGAAAAGAACTACCAGACCTGACTTCAGAAACACAGCAACCACCCAAAACACTCCCTGAAATGTGTAATATTCAGCCAAACCTCCAGACACTATCAGATTGGCAGTGAAGAGAATACTCTTGATAACCACAGTACCAGCCCCTAAACATTCAGCAAACAAGGTAACTCCTCCACAGACAGAGATCACAAATGTAAATGAGCCTCCTGAAGAACATATGTAAAATGCACTGCAATATAATAAAGATCCTGTTAAAAGCACACTTTGTTATCACATTTCAAACTAGATTGGAATCTGTCCAGAATATCCTGAAACTACAGCCTTTGCTAGCTGATAATCATTTGAGAGAAATTGTCCTCAAACCTTCCCTTTGAACTTTCCAAATTGCCCTCACCTCACAAAATACTTTATTAGAAGCAAAATTTCTCATGGCAAACATATCCCAAGCAGAGCTGGGCCATACCAAAGCAATAGATTTAAAACTTGCTAACACATGTACATACCCCATAGAATAAGAGCCCCATCCCCATCCAAAAGAAACCATCAAAGCCTTGCATCCTACATGTACTCATTCCAGAACGTGATCTATTCTATCCAAAGCACCAAATGCCCTTGTGGAAAGTATGTGGGGGAAACCCATCAACCACTGTGCACCACAGCATTTTCACGCAGACACTCAGTGAAAGGCAGAAACAGCCGGTGGGAGAACACTTCTCACAATGCAACCACGCTCTGTTTGACTTCTTAGTCTTGATCTTCAAAGGCATTCCACAATACACCTTCAAAAGATGAGTTTTGGATGTCAAATTCCTAACTCTACTTCATTGTCAAAAACAGCACAATGGAGATGCTGATTTTATGTCACAATTTTTCTATGCTACAGTTAAAGCAATCTCCATCTGTCTCTGTGACACAGAAATTATTAACTTGCCACTTCTGTTAACATTGTATTTCATTTTCGTAGGTACCATATAACCTTGTCTCACCAAACATCAAACTGATAATCACAATTCAGCCCAAGCTGCAAAGCAAGTTTTACCCATCCTTTGTAAACTGGAATGTTGCTTCTTCAGTTTCAGGCCCAAGAAATGCCTGGTTTTTGCTTCTTATCAGTTCCTTTAACCAGAGTTGTCATCTCTCCCTACAAATCTCTCCTGCTTAATTCATCAGTGATGGTGTTATTGTAGATGTGGGGCCAGTCCTACTACCTACACAAACAAAAAGCAGACAGATAACAGGCTCAAGTCAGTTAGCTTCTCCACCAAATGTATGTGAAACACCAAATGTATCACAGACAGTTCATATTTTCTTAGAGCAGCTGGTCCAATCCTTTGTATCCTTCATGGGTTTGCTAGGAAGAATGCCACTTTACACAGAAATCCTCACCTGCAGCAGGTTAAAATGCCCATGAGAATGGTCAAGAAGTTATCCTTGCTCATATTCAGCAAAGTCCAGACTGGAATGAGAGAAGAGGCAAGAACTAGTGTTGTGTCAGTCTGAACCTTCAACCATGCTATACCATGAAAAAACACCTCTTGCTCAACACACATGTTGATCAGTGACAACACAATCTTTTGATTTGTAGTTTTTTCCAGCCCCTGGAGCATCACCTCAAACTGCTGGCAGTTTTATTAAGACAAACTAAGGGAACACAACTAACTGCAGTGACACTGATCCATTTATTAACATGAAGGAAGAGTAAGCAAGGCTGAGAGCAACTCTTGTGAGCTGCAGCTTCACTGGACTACAGGGTCCTCCACAGACAAAAAGACCCAACATGACTATACATAGGAAAAGATGCATTAATTTATGCTATTTTGTCATGTAATCAGAGAGCAGTCTGCATGTGTGAGGGAATTCTTGGAAGCTTGCTAATCATGTCACCGTTTTTCAGAATTCAGCTTATGCTCTAAACCCTCCTGGAATCTATTAAGATGGACACTTTGATGCTCCAGGTTCCTCCACTCCAAGACAGAGGTAGAAGTTGCTACACCAGAGCATTCTGATAACCTCTCTCTTGATAGCTTTGCTTTAAGAGTGGCTGGATGATTCCAGAGAGAGAATAAGCCTCCCAGTACATTGCTAACTGTAGAAAAGAAATTTTTTTGCCAGACCATCATACATGCTATGTATGCTGCAGCATTGGACTGTGACTCACTTAAAATTTTTTAAACTATAGAAAACATAAAGCCTAGAGTTTTAGAATTTAAAAGTTGTCTGCATTTCTTCTGTGTGGGCCAGCTGGGACCCTGGGAGGTCTCTCAATGTGAAAGATGGGTCAGCTTCAACTCAATGTGTGTCAGAGACCTTACTAGGACACCTGACTCATTGGCTATTTCAGATGTCATGAGACTACAGCATGGGTGGCTGCATGGGAGAGTGTCCATTTCCAAAAACAGAATTCTCAAAACAAGTTTGATAAGTCCATGATCTGTTGTACATCCTCAAAAAGGTTCCTCAGAGTATCCAGAAATAGTTTTGAATCTACATATTTATACAGTTGGCAGGCACAAACCTCTCCTCTGCTTTGGAATCATACATCTCCATTCTATATGGATAAGGTATGTTATTCCCATTTTAGAGTTGGGTGAAATGAGAAAGAGAGTATTTGCCCCAGGGAGCTCAGAATTTCCAGCTAAATATAATTTGTCCCCTTGAGTTGCAGAACTTAGCTTTTTTTTTCCCTCCAGGCTTGGCAATATGACAGAAAGACTCCTACATTCAGCAGAGCAGAGAGAACAACACTGTTCTTCATCCATCGCCTGCAATAAAGATAACCACTCAAGCAAAGCTGTCTGCACAGAGAGAGATTTTATGGACTCAAGATCTCTGTTTCTGGCAGGTGCAGCCCAGGCTGCTAGGAAGGGTAGGAAGGGTTAAAACAGCACTTGGTTCTGGAATATGTACAAGAATTGGAAAAGACAGAGGAATTTGCTGGATCCTGGAGTGCATGAATTTAATAACTTAAATTATTCCATTCTACCCAGAGAGGACAGGGCCTGAATTATGCACACGATAGAAGAGGGAAGAGATGACTTAACCCGGGCTTAAGTGGACAAAGGTGCACTGGAGAATTGCAGCTGATCTGGGGAAGTGAACTAAGCTTTTCCTAAGCTCAAATTCACTCTTGACAAAGAATTATCTGAAAAATATTCCACATGGAAACAAAACTTTTTCTCCCTCTGCTGCAAAGGGAAAGTGAAGAGAGCAGGAGAATATTTTTCACCCTGTTCCTTTCTTTTGCTCTGCAGTTTTGTGTGACTTCATTTTCACCCAGCCCAGAGGCAGAGACTATGCAGAAATAAAGATAACCTTTTTCAGTTTCCTGCACAATGCAATGAGTGACATAATGCTGCAGAGAGGAGCCCAATGAGGCAACAAGATTTTTGGTGTTATTAGTTACTGTTTAGTAATTTTCTCCTGGGAACAAAAATAAAAAGCAACAGCAACAGGTCCTCACTTGTGAGTCAAAAAAAAAGCACAAAGGAATAGATCAACTGAATTAGTTTGGGGGTTTTGTTAATTATCTCCAAAGCTTTTAGCTAAAACTCATGTTCAGCTAATCCGTGTCAGCTGCATCTTCCCTCGTCAGCTGCATCTTCCCTTGCCAATACAGAGGTGAGCATGAGGAATTTCTGCGTGTTACTTGTTTAGCTATTACCTTTTATGGGTCTCTCTGTCTCCCACTGACTTTCTGGCTGCAAATAGGTTGGCAAAAAAAAAACTTCAAACAATGCTTTTCTGAAAACTTTAAAACTTAGGCAGAGGGAAAGAACAGAGTCTGACAAAAGACGCAGACACCTGTGAAGTCTGTGCTTGTACCTGGGCTACTACTTTCAGGGCTGGAGCCACAAACACAAGAGTATTGTCTCTGTTTAAAGCAGCTTCTGCTTATCTCCTTGAAATTTGGGAATTCACTGATACCCTTTCTAATGTGACCTTTTTTCAGTAATTTTCAGTCCCCATTTGTACATTTGTTATAAAATTTATGTGCAGATAATGAAAAAAAATCTCATTTTTTCATGTAAGGTTCAAATCTGAAGGTAGAAACAGGCCTGCTTCTTGTGGAGAACTATTTAAGCAGATGAAGAATAGCCATGAAGGGGGGAGAAAGAGATTCCTATTTCACAATAAACAGTGATCCTTCAGACAGAGGTAGGCAGTGAGGTGGTCAGTGGTCAATTAACACACAAAACAATGATTGCAGGGGCAAGGCAGGATCTAGGAGGGTAGAGCTGAAGTGAACATACCCTGAGGGAATTGAATGGAGTAAGGAATCCAATTACCCAGCCCAGGGCAGGGAGAATCCAAAATCAAATTCTCCAAGTGTCTGAAGCACCTGGCTATGGCTGGAGCACGTGCTGGCTCAGTGCACAGCCTCCTGCCCATGAACATCAGATAATTTTTATGTTGGTTTCTCCTCCTCCAGGAAACCAATTCATTCTTACAGATTCCATTTGTGCTTGTGAAGTTACTACAAAAGTGTTACTGCTGTGCTGTGAATGCTTCTTTTTTGCTCAAGAAGCATCCTTCAATCTGGGAACAACGAGGTGCATCTAAATTTAATGATTGCAATGAACAAGCTGGGAGGTGATTACAGCCAGAAGAGCCTGATTTTTGCTTACTTGAAGGAGAAAGGTTGGGAGCAACAGAAAGAGTGAACAGAGTCAATGAATGAATGAAAAAATGAATGGTTATAGGTAATGTGCCCTACAGGAAGGGAGGAAGGAACTTCAGAGAGAGCTGTATCAAAAGGAAGAAGTGGTAGGCAGCATTATTTTGTCATGGAGAAACTGGGCTAGCTGTGAGAAAAGCCAACCCCAGAAAAGAAGCCAGAGGAGACTTTAAAAATATGGAGGAAGACCCTAAATGGGTCAGGGACTGCCAGGAAAGACACTGGTCAGGAAGTTCATTCTCATAGAAATGTTAAACATTTGATGGTCCTTGGAAGTAATGTTCTGTTCTGAAATTACAAAATCTTGGAAATTCTGTTCCGAAATTATGTTCAACGGGTTTCCATGAGTCTGCTCTTTACAATCTCCAACAGAAAGGCAAAACACAGACCTATAACTCCAGTAGCAAGGTGGGATTCTGCAAAAATGCAGGTTTCAATAATGGGAAAACTGAAGCCTATTAATGGGACAGAGAGCCCCAGCAAATTACTCTCATGATAAGAAAAAAAATTGAGATGCAGATCAGCACCTGTTAGTCACCCTAAAACACTGGAATTGCTGGAGACTGCTCAGATTCCAGAGGTATAAAGACATTTCTGTACCACACCAGCAGGGTAGCAAGGACCGTGAAGGAAACTCCTGCAAAAAATGTTGATTCTTCCACTCTGTCTTGCCTGGCTGCAATGCAGACTTCTGAAAAGTCTTCTTGCAGCCCTCGTTGGCAATGTTGACTCCAGAAGAAACATCCACACACCAGATCTGGGACATTTCAAAGCCATTTCTACAGTTTGAGCTATTTCAGTATTTTAGGATGAGTTGTCTGAGGCGTGAAGATTGTATCCAGCACAATGATTCATGGGGCTTACAACCAACACATCCTCCATGTGGGCTAGAAAAAGCCATGTGTTTTTTCCATTGACAACAGCTTGTCAGCACAACTGACACCTAAGTTACCAACCCCAGCACAAAGTGAATAGGTCGGGGACTGACACTGCAGATGCCTGTCTGCATGGGTCTGGGATGTGATGTGTATCCTTGGGGAACAGGGCCAGACCATACTTCTCCAAGGAAGACACAACACATTTGGTTTTTTCCCCATCAGCACCATCCTGCCCAGCAATTACACACCTCCCAAAAGGCAAGAGTGTCTTAGAAAGTCCAGGATATAAAGACTTTCACTGCTGTTTCCGTGCTAAGAAGTAAGAGTAAGTGCTTTGTTTGGTACAGCATTCATTGATCTGATGTCATGGCTGCATATATCTAAAGTGTGCACCACTCCTGAATTTGTATTTTGACTCAATGTGCTTGCAGAAGGAACTTCTGGCTTACTTCTATTTTTCCTGGAGGCTCCAAGCAGTGAGGAAATTCAAATGTGTGGAAGCACACCCAAGAACTGCCAATCTCTTGAACCAGAGATTGGCTAGAAAACTGGAGGCTCAGTTTGGCCAAACCTCATCAGTCAGACTTTGTTTTTGCCAAACCAAACCCCACACCAGAAATGGGATTGGAGACAGCTTCCATTTTCTTGAAGCCACCAAAATCCTGAGGTTATTCAAAGGTCTCTCTATCTCCCCTCTGCAATCTAAACATTTTTTATGGAGCAGGTTTTCTGCAGATTGACTTGATATGCAAACAAACGGTGAGAGGCCAAGGTTGTCTGCAAGTTTTTCAGTGTTCCCCAGTTCTGGACATGCCTTGGATACTTCAGGAATAGCCTTTCAAGTGGTGGTTTGGCCCTTGTAGGCACACGTGGTTCTGGGAGGAAGAGAGTCTCATATTCATAGAAAATAAGATTAAGAAACAAAAATATTGAACAAATGGCTTTGAATCTGGAAAAATATGCTCAGGTTGGGGTGAAAATTCCAGTTGGTTTTAAATGAGCTAATTTGTTCTTTCCTGTACATCAAATGTGGGAAGAAAAGAGGAAAAAGAATAAAAGCAAAACAAAAAACTTTACTTTTTAATCTGCCAGTTGTTCCTTCTGGAAAAACTATGTTTCTGTGCTAAAAGTGTTAGACTGGGACAGAAAGAGGGCTGGGTTCAGCTTGCTGATGTGCCAAAAAATCCCTACATGACCTTTGGTAAGTCACTTAGCCTTTCCCAGTATGCTTGGCTGATACTGGGCCTGAGACTACTTCCCTTCTCCTGTTCGTATACTTTCACTACAAGGTCTGTGGAATAGGCTTGACTCTTTCAATAAATTTGCACAACGGAACATA
Source organism: Anthoscopus minutus (assembly GCA_013399455.1). Lineage (NCBI taxonomy): Eukaryota > Metazoa > Chordata > Aves > Passeriformes > Paridae > Anthoscopus > Anthoscopus minutus. The sequence goes on along the minus strand of VWYI01014537.1, from coordinate 11,802 downwards.
AAATATTGGTATTCTTCTATCTGCAGCTCAGGAGCAAGTCTGTGATCCAAATTATGTTAACATGCATTATAAATCCCTCAAAGTCCAATTCTGGACTGGTTTCCAGCCCAGGCCAGTCTTAAGGCAAGAGGTGATTATCTCTTATAAAGAAGTCTGTAGATGTCACTCTCCCCAAAGAGGCTTTTCCTGTCTCCACCTTGAGCTGTGTTGTTGGTTTAAGCTATTATCAGAATGCACTTGCACACACTTGTGGGATGTTTAGTTTAAGAAAACCCACAGGTGGCCTGGGGTTATTTTGCGTTCACATTATTTTGCACAAAATCCCAGGGATGTGAAAGGGACTGTCTACCAAGCATCACTGTGATTTCACAGGAGGTGCAGGTCAGGCCATTACCTGGAATTCAAGATTTGCAAAAAGGTTTTGTGTTGTTTGTTGGGGTTTTGTTTGGTAAAACACTTGAGTGTGAACTAGGAGGACCACACACATGCAGCAGTTTCTCACCGCCCATGATCTGACAAGCCACTTAACCCTTGTGGTTTGCAACCAGCGCTCACCACACTGCACATTGAGAGTCCAGAGTCTCTGCTCTTACTGGGGAAAAAAAATCCACATGGAATTCTCCAGTTCATGAGATCTTGCCCATCAAAATTCAAGTGAAGGACGCAAGTATTAGGTTTTAGGAATGGGCAGATTTCAGGTGGGAAAGAGAGGGCCCATTCCCTTTCCCTGACCCAGAAGACCGGTGTTTTCCAGGGCTGTCTTCCAAACCCAGCAAAGCCTGAAGAAAGAAGCAGAAAGGACCACAGGAGAAAGCCAGCTGAGCTTCTCAGTCACTGGTGGTTTTGACAATTCAGGACCAAGGAACTCAAGACAGAGTTGCTTCAGTCATCACAGCTATTCCTTAACTAACACTGACAACCCAGGGAGGAATTTTATATCCTCTGTAGGTAGACATTTCAAAGTACCCTTTGACAAACTGCAAGAATTCTGATTAAAACAGAGTGTACCTGCAGAGAGAGGGAATGATGGTGAATATCACCAAGCATTCCTGCAACTGCTAAGAACTTTATAAATAACTTCTAAAAGCAGGTGAGGCTGAAAGTGGTTCTCTGGGCTGTTGCTGCTGACATCATTGAGATCCTCTTTTCCAAACTCCATATTGATGGAAGCTGGATAAACATGAAGAGACTTCCTTGGATGTTCTCCATGAAAGGTCTCTTAGAACTGCTGGTCCAGAACTGGTTTTGTTTCCCAAGCTGCTACACAGTCCAAGGAGACATCCATAATACTTTGGAGCTGGTGACCAGCAGTGTTCACAGACAGGATTTACACAGTCCTTGGAGACAAGAATCTCACGAATGTGGACATAGATGGACCTTTCATTGATGTTGTTGGTGACAGCCATGCTGGATCTAGCATGTGCATAAATGAATATTAACACAACTAATACAATTAAAAGTGACTATTAACACAATTAAATAGCTGTGGGATTCAGCCAGCTTTGTGTCAAGTCATGGGGAAATACAAACATATACATACAATCTTTTCTCAGTTCCTTAATAGAAATTAGCCGATCAATATCTGCAACAAGATTGAATCTCATGCCCTGGAGATGTTTGAATGTCCCATTCCCCCACCAGCACAGCTATCAGGGAATGAAAATCAACTTATCCTTTTTCTGCTTCAGCCTTTTCTCCTCTGAGTGTCTACTCAGTGGAGCAAGACTTCCAAAGAGACGCAATGTCTTTTTCGAAACCAACCAATATAGCTGAGAAAAAAATCCACTGCTTTTAGGCTGGCTAGCCCTTTGTCAGTCTCCAGCAAGGTGGATCATCCTAAGCCTCTCAAAGATGAAAAACAGTGAAACAATGATGAGTACACTGAGGTCTGTGGAGATGCAAGGATCACATGCTGATGTCAGCCAGGGGTGTTTGGGACTGGAATATGACTCTTCCCTCCCTGCTTGGTTTTACAAAGTAGCTAAATTAGCAATGGCTCAGGGCTGTTACCATGAGATCATTTAGCAGTTAATCTTTTATTTGGAAAGCTGTTCCTTCCCACAGAAGTAAACACCCACCTTATCGGGCTTGCCATGGCAAAGGATGTTGTCCAGCTCCCCATTGCTGTCCTTCCTCTCATTAGTGGTTTCCCTCCCTTTGCAGCCATTCCCACCCACCATCTGTCAGAACATGCTGCACACCCACAGCCCCACCAGTGATGTTCATGGACATGTCCTGGTCACAGCAGCCCAGCCTCTATGAGGAAACAGCCTGTTCCAAAAGATGGGAACATGCCTGGCAAGTGACCCTCTGCCCCGAGGCAGGGCAGAGCCTGGCCACTCCCCAGAGCTCCTTGCAGCTTTGAAAGGCCATCAGTGAAACCACAGGTGATTCCTATCTATTGTGGAAGGAAATAGCCTCAAGGCCAGGGACAGCCTTTCTTTGCCACAGGCAGAGAACATTTTACATGCCCCTATACATTGCATCTCCACCATCAAGCCCTTTTTCTTCATTAAGTCCTAAAGGAGCCTGCTGGGAGGAACGCACCTGACTCAGTTATAATTCCTCTTCCCTGCTGGCAAAAATCTAGGGCCTGTTGTTGTTTTTAATACAGAGGTTTCATTAGAGGGTCCAGATGCACTGCTTGTGTAAAGCCACAAAGTCCCATTGAAATGGCTTCCTGTTTAGCTCCAGAGAATTCACAGAACATGCTGTGATGCCGGGCTTCCTTCCCTGCTGACTGCTGCAGACTATACAGCAGGGAGATTATGTAGAAAAACATTCATTCTGACACTTAGGTCCAGAGATGTATAATTTCTGAGGATCTGCCCCAAAAATTGCAGAACAAAAGACTCTGGTAGTGACTGCACTGAAAAATACAAGAGATATGCCTCATGCATAGCAAAGGGTATGTGTGTTGTTATTAGTTTTAGTATCAGTCATATAGTCCTATGTACAATCTCAAAGCCCCTTGCACAACAGATCCTGTGCTTGTCTCACAGAGGGTCTGTCACTACATTTAGTGTGGTTCTCAATTCCTATTTGTTTACAGTCAGTGCTTCAGCCATAACAGCATTCTTCTCTCTCACTACTTGACAGAGCCTCATCTCTCTGACCAGGCACATTTAGATAGCTCAATTTCTTCCTTCTTTATCAATCAAAGCCACTCCAACTTTTACTGTCAGAATTTAATGTTACTTTCCTGACATTTGCATGCAAATATTTGCATTTTTTTCTAAGGCAGAGGAGGAGGCAGGGAATCCCTCTGAGAGCTCACAGACTCACTGCCACCATGCATGTCTCAAGGTCTTCTGGAGAAGTAAAGCTGGTTTTCAGTCTTATTTCTCATAAGTCAATGCATAATTCCTATGCATAATTGTAGATTTGTTCTCCCCCTCCTGATTTTCTCTCTGTTTCCCAAAGTCCTGCTCAGATCATTTTATCTTTTCTGTCAGGCAGCATACAAAATCCCCCTCATCCTTGAGGAGGACAGAGTGGGAGCATCTGAGCAATGGCAAATAGTCCCTGACTCATTCAAAACCTTCACAGGATTATCAGGTACCGCTGCCATTGCTGTCCCATCTGACAGAGAGAACTATAACATAGTGACCTACAGTTTGTCACTCTCCCAGAGCTGGTGTCCATGGGCCAGCGAGGGCTGAGGAACACCCACCCCTCTGGTAGGACAGCAGTCATTCGTGGTGGCAACACACAGAATGCAAGAAGGAGTAGCAAAGTTTCAGCTCCTTCTTCCCCCAACATATTCCCACATGGGACTACTTGGATATTGTGTCCCATGCTCTGTTTCAAACATGTTCCTGTTTCCTAAAGATACTAAGGTTTTGGGGTTTGAAGAGGTGGTTTGGGCATTGAGCTAAATTTATTTGTGGGTTTTTGTTTTGGTTTGCCTTCTGGTGGGTTTTTAGGTTTGTTTGGATTTGGGAGGTTTTGTTGGGTATGTGTCCTATCACCTCTCTCTGTCATAGAAAGGACTTGGCATCTCACAAGCTGCTTTTTCTATCCTTGATAAAATCAGTGTTGCAAGTCCTGGACATCTTCTGCAGGTTGATTTTTCACTTAAATTATACATCTCAGCTCTGAAGTAAAGGTAGCTGCAGTTGTCCTCTAGGGAAAAAAAGCTCTTTTAGGAAACCAAACATTTATCCTTCATCCTCTCCATCCAGTCTCCAAAGCATTAAATTCTCTGGCAAATTCCTAGGAAGCAATTGTCCAAAATCAGTCAGTCTTAAAAAAATCATTAGAACAGCTAATCTATAAATCCTGCAAATTAAAAAAAAAAAAAAGGAAAAAATTAAAAAATCATTTAACTCGGTTGCTCTTATAGAAAAATCAACAATGTATTTCACAAGAAGTCATTGGTCCAAAAGAAATATCAAGAATTGTTTTGAATACATTAGGCTAGATGGTTACAGCATAACACAAATTCTTCTGCTATTAGGAAAAGTTCTCTTATATAAAAATCAGAAAGCAAACAGCAGTACTGTGTGTATCTCGTTTTTCCATGTGTTGAGATATTGTATCTGTGCAGTTTTGCAGCTTTCATTGTAAACACTCGTGGTCTTTCTACAGCACAGGGAAAGTCTCTCTCAGGTAACCAGTACCACACTGCCAGAGCTAGCAATGCCAAAGCAGACAGAGGTAAACTTTTCCCAAGAACACCTTCATGTCTCATGAACACGAACACAGAGTCCTGGAAAAATGAGAGTCAGGAAGGAACAGACAAGACAGGAAAAAACAAACAAACCACTGTGTTGAGTAACACTCCCACTGTTTATGAGTAAAATCACTTTCATCAGCGCTTTTAAGAATTGCCTGGGACCTAATATGATATTTGGAATTTTGTGCCATGGTGATTTCTCAAAAATAAGCAGCTGAATCATATGAAATGAAGGGATTGGCAGTCCTAGTTTTATAGTAGTCCTTTAGTTTTACACTAGTTTTTGGCTATTTTTTCCACTTGAACAGTGATTATGGATTTTTATCATTTGTATAGTTGAAGGCTTTGTGGGAGAACCTCAAAGACAAACGGAGCACCCACCACTACTTCTGTAGTCCCCATATCCCATTCCTGCATCCTGCTGACACCAATAGTCCATTTTATTCTGCTCACTAATCTCTATGAACCCCAAGTACTCATGACTCCATTGCACCAATATTGAGATTCAGTCTGTCAGTCTGGATAACCCAGGTACTGAATTGAACCATAACTAGTTGGGGACATATGCAGGCAAAATATTTAGCATTACAAATTTTACACACCAACAAAAGCACATAAGCCTGTTCTTTGAAAAAGAGCCTGAATTATAAAAAACTCAATTTTCAAATCTTTCATTAAGCAGACAAATACAATAACCAACCCATTTTTCCTCATTCTGTCCTGAGAATTCAAAAGTACTATCCTAAAGGATAGTCGCAGCAGGAACTACATCTAAAGCAATAATTAATATACTGAAAAAATTCCTTCTCAAACATCCCAGTCTGCCCATTTCCATTTGTGAGCAGAGCTGTGTCAATTAATTTGTGATGTGACGTCGAACCCATGGCTGAAGAGGCAACTTTTTTATTTACAGCCATTATTCAATAAGCTGCTCACATCTCTTTTCTAACCCAGACTTTATTAAAATCAGAAAGATGCACTCAAGTGTTTTTCAAGAGAAGACAGGTTATTCAGACTTGATACTGAAAAGTGATTCCCTGTGGTAAGGAAATGAAGAACTGCAAAGTGCTTAAAGGGACATATGTAATGCCTTAAGCCCTTATATTGAATTAACAACTAGCATGGTCTTGGCTTTAAGGATATAAATTGATTCTCAAACTTCCTTATTTCAATAATCCCCCAAAAGAAACTCAGCTACAACTCTTTTTCTCTACAGCAGATTATACAGGGAGGATTATTGGTTCTTATTTTTTTATTTCTTTTAATGAAATGTCACAATGGCTGAGAGATACCATGATGTTTTACAGAGCAATGTCTAGAAGAGTATCACTGTCCTCATGAGAGCACACAAGTGTGCACTGAACCATGAGGAGAAAGCAAAAGGGTGTAAGGAGGTTATTGCTCCAATAAAGGAGCAGACATGATGCTCAGGGAAGGAGAGGTGGCAGAGCAACAGGCAGCCCCAGTGACACAATAAAGGAATAGGAATTGGAGGGGGCAGGGGTGGACTGGACATTAACAAAAAGTTTATCTTATTGCCAGGAGCTCTGGGTAGATGTTAATGAGGCGGAATTTGACAATTAAACTGATATCTCTCAGGAGCAGGTTAGGGAGTGGAAATCTGGCCATGAGCCAATGAGATACTCTATGTACTATTTTAGGTCCCTGTCAGCCCTGTTTCCCATTTCTTTCTCAGAGTATGAAGCTGCTTAGCTGTGCCTAGAAGAGCAGAAAGGCATCACGGAGCCTTTTTTTTCTCATATCAAGCTCCTTCCTGCTTCAAATCATCTATAGTAAACCACCTAAGTAAACTGCAAAGCTCAGCCCTAAAGCTATGCTTATTACAGATGAGGATATTTTGAGAAAGAACTTATTTAGCACAGAGGCAAAACCAGTCACCTTTGCCTGAAACAGATTTGGGGGAAAACTTTGACCCTTCATTTCTGACTGCAACATGTCTGGGCTTTTTCTCACCACAAATACAATCTACCCTTCTAGAAAAGACAGAGATAAAATATGGCAGACTTGCTCCAACTTGTTCTATTTACTTTGCTCAGTTTGAGAAAGTGTTTAGCTATCTGAACAGAATAGAGAACACCATTGGCAATAGCTTTAGAGCTATACTCACCCACAGATAGTCATCTAGAAGGTATTTGGGGGGTTCATGAGTAAATAACAATAAGCTTCATATTCAGCAGAGATACAGATTTTATACCAGGAGTGAAAACTTAAGCAAGTAGGCATAAGCCAAAGCTAGCAAGAGATTAAATGAACTGAATAATTGTGAATTTTAAAATCAGAAACGTACCTATGAGCTGTCATCTGATCTCCTGTGTATAAAAGCCAAAGAATTCAAAAGAAGCTTTTAGCATTCAGCTAGGAAGTTCTATTGAAACTGAGGCAGAGATTTAAAGAAGATATTCATAAAATATTCCAAGTTTGGGAAATCCCAGTGCAAGTCCAGAGAGTTTGTTGAGATGATTAAACACCTTCCATTGTTTAAAAAAGCAGTAATCTGAAATTTGTTTCTAGACTAAATTCATGTCAAATTTACTTCCAGCTGCTAAATCTCATCATGCCTTTTCTGCTAGATCAGGATTATCCTAAGTCAATTGTGGTCAAGAAAGCACTCCACAGCTTAATGGGGAGAACTAACTGTAAAGAAAAATAGGTAATGCTAAAGAGAAAAATCACACCTCTTATCCCACCCCTATTGCTGTCTGTGGCTGCAAGCCATCCCTGGGGTCTTGACCAGCTGGGTGAAATACCTTGTATGGCCAAGTGGGAGTTGCCCCAGAATGATTTATAAATGACAATTGTTTCAACAACACTGGATTTGATGAGCTCCAAGCAGGCTGCCAGTGGTCTGCACTTAGCAGGTCTGGTCTACAG